>JAJJMB010008951.1:902661-1007319 GCA_023531105.1 Papaver atlanticum | reverse complement strand
AGATATATCATCAGTACTTGAAGGGAGCAGCAGCAGTACTGATAATAGCGAGGAAAGGAAGCCATTATTCGTAACGTAAGGATGACGACAGATGACGATTGGTTTGTTTATGATCTAGTTTTGAAACCGGTAAATGGTTTGGTTTGCTTCGTTGATCGGAAAGCAGCTGCTGTTAGGATATACAATGTAACTACACGAGAAGTAACTCAATGGATCAAATCAACAATATTAGCGGAAGAAAAAAATAGATTTGAGAATGAAGGCGACCCTGTTAGGTTTCCTATTTATCAATTTGGATTTGATCCTTCGACTATGGAACATAAAGTTTTTTGCTTTTGGAGAGTAACTAGAACCCAATCTTTTAATGAGCTTGATTGTGGATCCCAAAGTTATGCTAGTTGGGAGGCGTTGACTGTAGGCCGTGACACTAAATGGAGAAGGATCCCTGTGGTTCCCAGCGAGGACAACCAAATGAAACTTAATGAGGTGCTCCCTCCGGCGGACATGGGAAGTTGTCGTGTGTATGCAAATGGTACCATATATTGGTTAAGGTATTCTTTCAATCACAAAGATCTTTATGATCCTGAGGTCATAGTTGCATTTGATGTAGGAAGTGAGAAGTTTAGGATTATCCCAATCCTTAAGTTCATCATTACCGAGCCCCGTGAAGAAAGCTACTCCTCGCCTATTGCTATGCTAGAGTTGAATGGACGTGTAGCTCTATCATATAGAATGAGTCCTTACCTTCTGAAGTTGTGGATTTTAGATGACGGAGTTGGCAAAAAGATAGGGAATTGTCACGGGGACGAGAGAAATTGGAGTGCAGAGACTATTGAACTACCTTTTCGTTGTTATCCATCATTTATCAATTTTCATGCAGTTGAGGGAACTGACCAGATAGTCTTCGAGTGCTACGACGATTTCCGGAGGAATTTAATGTTAGTCTCATTGTATTCCTACGATCGCAAGAAAAAGACTTTTAAGAAGGTGGAGATTGACGGGATCTCCTTGTTTCCTCTTCACTACAGTAGGTCCGTATTTACAATTTTCACGGAAAGCCTTTTTTCTGTCGCGTGAAAGGTGTAACTGTCCACCTTTGAATACTTCAGCGAAAGGAAATATTTCTCTTTCGACTACAGCTGGCATGGATTTCATGCCGATTATAGCTTCTGAAGATTCTGCTGCTGCTACCTGACATTGTCAGGCATGGAAAAATTATGTCTGCATTAGGGATAGGTACTCATCCCCGGCCGGCGGTTTCATTGCTGAGTGATCGCTCGCTATCTGGAGTAATTTCATAGATAGGTACTCATTAGCTTTCGGAGATCGAGATGGGAACTCAATGCCACGAGCAGAGAGACTAACGGCTCTGAAAGAGAGAGACCCATCCTGGGATTGTAGTTTAATTGGTCAGAGCACCGCCCTGTCAAGGCGGAAGCTGCGGGTTCGAGCCCCGTCAGTCCCGACAATGCTTATGTTTCACGGCTATAATGCTAGTTCTGAATTTCTCGCGGATGCAAACTGTGGGATTTCAGAATCTTGTTTACTTTAGATTTTAAATTGCGGAATTTCCTTTCCCTATTCTAGTTGTTTTAGGGATTATTTCTTTCTTGGTTTCCAAGTTTTGTTAGTTATTGAGCCTATATAGAGAGCATATATTATCGAAAACAATTTATAAATACAGTTTATTTTTCTAGTTATTGTTTACTGGTTTTGCTTCTGCTTTTTTGAATCCAATGTTTGTACACACGCTATCCTTTGGTTGCTGGATCTCTTTATAAAGTTTTAAGCCCTCTGTTTACTTTACTTACTAATTACAATAGTGGTTAGTGGGTTTTGTTATACTGAGCAAATAGTATATGCAGTACTATTGTGTTAATATATATGTGAGAGTGCCTTCAAGATCTGAAATGGAATTTTAAATGATTCTGCGTGATAAGTTAGAGAAATGAAACTTGAAAGTATTTGTAGCTCTTACCTAAAATTCTCTTGAAAGAAACCTAAGCCTCAATATCAGACAAAATTGTATTGGCAGCACAACACCCGGTTATGGATGGTTGGCTCTTAGCTAATATATAGAATCATGTTGCTGCATCAGGGATTCAGGAGTAACAATCACTCATTTTAGCTACATTTGATGGGAAACCAACTTCTGATCCAGAGGTCTACAGCAAGTTGGATAAAGATCTTCACGTCAGTATTATTTCCGGCGTGTATTCACGACTTTCTTGTTATCATTATCCTGCAGTTGTTCACACTAACTCGTGTGTTCTTGATCTAAAAAAGAGCATCACTAGTTGATTTTCCATCCTGTAATTCAATTATTTGAACTCTGAAATACTTTTTAAGTGCGACCCGTTTGAGACTGAAGGGTACAAATTTGCATGCTGCGGTGACCATAATAGGATAAGCTTAATTGTATATCATTTCTAAACTAATTCATCATATTCCTGACAGGCAATTTTGAAGTGTTTTATGGTTTCTGGCTCTGATCGTGCTAATTCAGAGATTTTTTTTTTTTGAAAAACATGGCCTCTTCACCAGATGAGGTGTTGATCAGCCTTTTCTTATTTTACATATCGTTTCTTGAACACTTCGTAGACTTGCAAGTCTTTCCTGTTCTTCTGCTCACTTATTTACGTCTTCTAAGCTAGTTGTATCTTTTGTTTCTTGACCTCATTTAACACTGAATATTTATATTTTACCTTTGGCGTCAGATGTGAAGGGTATATATGATGAAAGGGAAGCCATTTCTTACTCCTGGTCGAGGAGTATCAGTGGGATGTACATGTACTTGCCTTAGATCCCAAATATCCGTTTTCAGGCTTAGCTAAGTTGTTATGATGGCCATGTGAACCATGTCAGTTTGTAACTGTGCAGGTTCGAGGTTGTGATGCAGATGACCCTGCAATATATTGTTGCACTTGGTGAAGAAACATTACGTTACTTGGTAATTAACTGGAAATGTATCATTGATACTTACGTTATAATGTTTGACGATTGTGGTTTTAACCATGATAGGTTCTTATGATGCAGCCGCTTCCAACAAAGCCTGTTCCGAGTGGGGGAAATAAGGCCTAAAGATGGTCGGTTCTACTTTTATTTTGCTGATGATTTTAAGCCTTTCCTGATGTTTAGCTTCCGCATTTATGTTTTTAGTTGGAATTTTAAATGTTTATATTTTTCTTAACACCCATAATCAGGATTATGCAAAGATGCAAAGAGTTATTGAATGTACTTCTTATCTCCCTGAACTTGATTATAGGTAGTGGTACAAGGTTTTCTTTGGGTATGGTTGCAGTCTGATTCAAAAGGGTATTAGTACACAGCTGAATGAATGCTAAGCAATTATGGCTCCCAGTTGGATAGTCAAGATTGGATCTGCTGTGATCGTTGTTACTTGGTACTTCCATACGCGGCATTAAACATTTCTTGCATTGGCAGATAACGTTCTTATGTATATGGCTTGGTTCACTTCGAAGCTTCATTATGTCTATCTCTCAAAAGCTTTCAGTTTTGATTCTTTACATTGCAATTCCTCCATCTATTTATGTACATATGTATCTCTCAAAAGCTTCATTATGTTATTAGCTGCATGGTTAAGTGGTAAGTATTCCTCAGGCATTGCCCCGACTTTGAATGAGAAGTCTGAAATTTTGGCTAGCTTAAGAGATGATAAAGGGTTGCAGTTTTTTCTTGCAGGTTATTGCCGTGTCAAGACAATTACATGGGTTCTCGGCTGGGTGGGGCCCTATTGTTGGTAGGAGGTGGATTCAGTCTGTTGTCAAAAAATTATATTATGGTCTTGCTGCTGCCACTGACAGTGTTATTGATGCATTTCTAATTGATGTAAATGGATGCAATTAATGAATCCTATAATCTGAACGATGACGGAGGAGAAAAGGGAGTTCGCAGGCAAGTTTTTTGGCAGCCTTCAGAGCAGCTGAAGAATTAAGGTCAGATTTCTGGTCTACCAAGGTCTTTACTTTGTAGGATAAAGTCTGACATGGTACTGCAATAAGTTTTTAATTGTAACCTTTTCTTACCAGGCCTACTAAAGTTTCGAGCTCATAATGATTGTAGGGTTATCTTATTTCTAACTCCTTAGAACTGAATAGGCTTTACACTCAACTTTTTTATTCCACATATAGATGAGATAGAGGAGGCGAATACTGAAGTGGAGAATGAGAAAGACAGGCAGACTAAGACGGTGAGGATTAAAATGGTGGACTGATAATGGCCTTTGGAGGATTATAATTTATCATTTTGGTAATACATATTTTTTTTCTTTCCTGGTGGGGTAAAAACTTTTCTTGCAGGTATGGGATATATATATCTTGAGAAATTAGAACTATTACTCTTTTGGTTCAACATCATTTGAGTCTGAACTAGTATGAAGTATGGTTGTAAATGATAATGTAAGTTATGTGATTAACATCTTGTTGAAGGATAATATAAAATTTCTTTTGGTTAAAGCTTGGATTCCCAATAGTTTGTTGATGTACTTATTCACTTTTGTTGTAAGCAACGACTAACATTATTAATTTTTATAAGAAGAAAATAGAAAAAAATTCCAAGATCCTTTTTTTTTTTTTAACAAATAACCAAACGGCACCGGAAAACTAGATTAAAAAAAATGTGGATTCCATTGTCAAACCAAATTAACGAAATGAGTAAAATTAGACAGTCAGAAAACCTGATATAATTGAATCGGGTTGGATCGGATACCGGAACCGGAACCCGTCGTCTCTCAAACTGTCTAACATCCGAATTTGACTTGTGTGCCTCTGTTTTTTTTGTTTTTTTCCTTCAGAAAAGTCCAGTTTTGATGACTATGATCTTTTTTCGAACTTGAATCAAACAATAATTTTAAACCATTCCTTTTTCTTTTTAATATATCCTTTCCTTTTCAAAAAAAAAAAAAAAAAATTTAAAAAATTCCTTGTGAATGTAGTCTTGGGTCTTGCCAAGTTCAAATTCTGACTAGTGTTGACCCGTACTAGGGTGCGTTTGGCACGGAGGGAGTTGAGAGTGGAGTCCAGTCAACGGGAGGAGACAAGGATGGAACTTAAATCCTAAGGTGTTTGGCATGGATGTAATTGGAATTCAAGGTAGTCGATAGTCCTTCATTCAATGGAATTTGAAATCACATCTTCCCCCATGGAAGTTGGAACTCCATCCTTCTAACTCCACCCATTGACCATTTTGACATTTCAACTAATTTTACTTCTTTTTTCTTTAAATAATAATTAATTTCTTATACTTTTAAATAATAATGTAATTATATTATATTTTAGAATTTATAATATTCTTTAATTAGTAATTTTTAATACTTTAATAATATTTTTTCTTTTCTCATATTCAAAAATGGAAAAAAGTATATTTCCTTATTATTTCAATTCAAGACTGACTATTATTAATACTATATTTACTTAAATAATAATTTAAATAATTTTTTCACTTCAAAAATCACATTTATAATCTATATACATAATAATATTATGTTTAAAAGGGAGTTGAAGCCCAACTCGTTGCTAGGTTGCCAACCAAAGTTTTGTAATATTTTTTTTATTAAAATTAAAATTAAATTATATTTAAAAGTAATTTAGATATAAATTATTTAATAATTTAGATATTAAATTATTTAATAATTCAAAAATAATTTAGATATAGATGATATATTTTATATTCAACTAATTAATATTAATATTATATTACCATTAATATTATAGTAATATTTTATTATATTAATATTATACCATATTATATTATATTATCTGTTATATTGTTATATTTTATTATAATATAATAATACTATAATATGCTTAACATACTATACTATAATATAATATTTTATTATATTGTATTTAATTAATATTATAATATAATTATGTTATATTTGATTAATAATTTAAAAAAAATCATTATATTATTTTAAAAAATAAAAAAATATTTATTTAATTACTAATGTCGCATTTATTAATGTACTAGTCTTTTATGTAGTTATTTATTAAAATATACATTATCGCATTTATTAATTTACTAATTTTTTATGTAGCTATTTATTAAAATATACATTATTAATGAAAATTAAATTAATAATTATTTAAAAATAAATAAATATAATTTCTTAAAGAAATCCAGTGATTCAGAAATAAATTTACCAGCAAATGATATATTAATAAATAAATAAACATCTGAAAAAGCAGAATGACGCAATTATCAATTTCACCGATAATCATGCCAAACACATAAATTTAGAAGGATGGAATTCATTTTCTAGGTAGTTTGAATTCTAGGTAGTTGGAACTCCCTAGAATACTAACTCCTTCTGTGCCAAACGCAACCAGCTTATTATAGCGGTCGCAACCAAATCCAAATTGGATCCTTCCTTCTTTTCTTTCTTGTCCGACAAGTGTTTGTCTGTTCTTCCATTGAAATCAAATCCCTTTCTTGTCCGGCAAGTGTTTGTTTGTTTTTCCATTGAAATCATTATGTAAGGGGGAGTGGTTTACATTGTGAGATGAAGTATTGACTAAGGGGGAGTGATACATATCACCATAGTATTGTTGTCAAAGTTGTGACACTGTATAACAATGATTGAGAGCAACTATTTTCTCATTGTTATAGCTACGGATCTTCAACAACTATGATGCTGAGTTGAACACATTTAGAATCATTGGAGTACTTGGAAGTGACAAAGATTTCGAGTAATGTTGAAAAACCAAGGAGATCAAGCATTTGGATGAGAAGCTACAAAGTTTATTTATTTTGTAATCCATATGTAGTGATAGTTTTGTCACTAAAATTGACGAAGGGGGAAATTGTTAGAGCACTGTTCGGTCGAACTCGCAAGCGTTGCTATCTCAAGCTTGTTTGTCAATGTTAGTGATCAAAACTATAAGTCTTGATTTCTAGTCTACTTATAGTAATGTCTCGGACTAGGATAGATTGTGTAGTTGAGCATTAGACTTCACGTCGTTCATCAATTGAAGACGAAGAACTACTAAGGAGAGCTTGTGGAACTTCATCAACAAAAGGTATGTGGAGACTAAAACTCATATATCACTTGGAAAGTCTATTTCTACTCTATCTCCTATATTGAGACAAAAGTCGTATTACTATATAGTATTTGATTATACACATTTGAGATTTCAAGTTGAGATTAACTAGCTTACATATTTCTCGAAATATGTGTTGGTAAGCTTTCGCTTCAACCAAGTTCATCTTATATTCTTGACGAAAGTCAAATCATGTGAAAATCGCCGAGTAACATCTTACATGGTTTGTGTGATACAATCATTTGGTGTGGACTTGGAATGTTTCGTTATGATTATTTCAATAACTTGAAAATTGCTTTGGTGCTAATAGTGTGTGAAAACGGCTATTGTCATCCCATAAGAAAGTTTCAATGATTGAAATAGAGTTTAGAACTATTGGATTATGAACATAGTATGCATTCTTGCATGTATGTGATCCATGACCGGAACTATAGTATGCATACCCGTATGCGTACTTGTAGTTGTGGAATTATGGGTACCAAGTACACATACCGGTGCGCGTACTTGCGTAAGGTATAGGTCCGGGAATTTCTGCTGGGTTTTGGAAGTGTACTAAGGTATGCGTACCCATTCGCATACTGGCGAACCCAAACTCAAATCGGCTACTTAGGTATGCGTACCCGTATGCAACTTGAGTGGTTAAAGTTCTAAAATCGGTTGGCTCATGAACTAATACATTTATATATTAAGGAATGCATTCTTTGCAAACCGTGGCTATAATGTTCATGAATTGATTCGAGTGAATCAAACCGATTTTGCTTCAATTGTGTTCTTGTATACTTCTATGAGAATATAACAATTGAACAACTCTTTAACTAGTTTCATTTAAGTCATTTGAACTAGTTGTGGTTAAGATGAATAAGGTTGATATGAGAGTGTTCATATAGCTAACCTCGGTTAAATATTGTTGAGCCAACATGGTGTACACGTTTAGGTACGGTTACTCAAACCTATATGAGGGTACATTTCATTTGTGTATAACAAGCTAAGTTCGATCTAACGGTTGAAAGATATTAGCTTGAGTCTAATTAGGTTTTCATCTAACGGTGAATATTGAATGCTTTGTTACCAAGGTAACTTAGATTGCAAACCCTGATTTGAAAACTATATAAGGGAGAACTCTAGCAACTGGGAAACCTAATCCCACACCTCCTGTGTGATACTAGTTGCGACTAGAGTCGATCCTCCTTTAACCTTAGGTTTTTCATGAAACCCTATAGGTTAATGACTTAAAGACTTCATTGGGATTGTGAAGCCAGACCCAACTATTTTCTCTGTAGTTGCGTGTTCTGATCTTGCCCTGCTCTATCGTATTGAGTACTATCTTCTCTAAGATTTGCCCGAGATTGATTCTCCGATAGGCAAGATAAAAAGTAGTCACAGACATCTTCATCTCATCGTTTGTGATTCCACAATATCTTGTTTCGCTACCATACGATTAAGATTATTGTGAGGTGATTGATAATACTAGGATGTTCTTCGGGAACATAAGTCCATTTTATCAATTGGTTCCTGTGCACCTTGATTTATCAAAAGACGGAACAAAACTCGTAGGTATTTCTGTGAGAGACATATTTATCTATTCCAATAGACTTTTCTGTGTGAGACAGATTTGTTTATCAAGTCTTCGACTTTGGGTCGTAGCAACTCTTGGTTGTGGGTGAGATCAGCTAAGGGAATCAAGTGCGTAGAATCCTGCTGGGGTTTAGAGACGTAAGGAGCGCAACTGTACCTTGATCAGTGTGAGATTGATTAGGGCTCAACTACATTCCAGTCCGAAGTTCATTGTTTGTAGGCTAGTGTCTGTAGCAGCTTAATACAGTATGGTGTTCAAAGCTGGACTAGGTCCCGGGGTTATTCTGCATTTGCGGTTTTCCTCGTTAACAAAATTCTGGTGTCTGTGTTATTTCTTTTCTGCATTATATTTTGTTATATAATAGAAATATCACAGGTTGTGCGTTAAGATCAATCAATTAGATAATCCAACCTTTGGTTGTTGATATAAATTGATTGACACTTGAACATTGATCTTTGGTACCGTTCAAGTTATTTCACATAATAATCAGGCTCGCAGATTTCTATCTGTTTGATTTGTTGATTACATTGTGAAACAGAGATATAAACTCTTTGATATACTTCTAGATTGAGTCTGACTGTCTAGTTGATTCTCTTGAAAGTATATTGGAGTTTGTTTATTCAGATTGCCGAACGAAATATTGGGCGTAGTTGTTAGACCCTCGCTTTTTCACTAGCAGAGTTGCCCACGTTTCGACAATTAATGCCGTAGTTATTCCTAAAGGCTGCGCGAGAGCCATCATAATTTGAGCAGTCTAATCCCTGCATATAAAACCTACTCCCGCCATTCCCGGATGTCCCCTAGCAGCCTAATCTGTGTTGATCTTTATCCAATCCGGTTCCGGTCTGGTCCATCATACTAATATCGTTGTTGTTGCTCTGATATTTGTTAGGGGGGCTGTGGCTGGTGTGTCCCCGGGTAAAACCAGGGGTAAAACCTTTTTTGCCCATTCAAATTCATGTTGTTGGTGCAGGGTCTGTGCCAGGATGCTGTCCAGGGGTGTGTGTGGTGTTGTTTGAAAACTAAATCATTTCTGGACGTTCAAATGTTCCAGAAAATTAAAAAACATGCTGATACATAGGAGGTATGGCTAGTGTCTTGTAGAATTTGGGTAATGGTTGTTTGATTAGTTATAGTGATATGGGAGTTGAGGTTGGTTTGGTTTGTTGATAGACGAGAGAACAGGGTATTCCTGGAAGTTGCTGATATTGGGAAGTGAATAAGCATGTGCTCCACTGTTTATGGTTCAACCTTGCACCCGGGGCATTGGTTGGAAGTTGTGATATTGATATGGTGTGAAATAGAGAAAGACGGAAGACCTTCATTTATAGCTTTTCACAAGAATAGATGAATTTTTGGTGGACAAGGTAAGTTCCAAAAGAATTTGGTGGGTGGGTGGGGTGGGGTGGGGTGGGGGGAGCAGTAGTGTATTTTCCGGTCTTTGAGTGTGGCCATATGATCTTATCATGATGCATGTCTAGAGGAAGGTGGATGTTTAATTATGATATTTTGGACAACATCAGGTGGGAGGTGATTCAGTTTTTCATGATTCCAATTATGGGTGGAGGGGTCAATGAGATCAGAAACTGATTTGGATTGGGTAACATTGGTCTGGGTTAAGGTTTTGATAGTGAGGTATCCAATTTGCTTGGATAGGTGTGTCTAAACCGTTTTCGATGCGATAGAAAATGAATTATTGCAATGTGGGTATGAGGGGTGCCATTTGTTTCCATTGTGGGCTGGATGAGGATGGAATTGGAGTGTTTTTCTGGAAGATCGGTTGATTTTGCAGATATTTCTCATTATATAATCGGGAGCAAATGGAATTAGGTTGGTCGTGTATGTTCCATAATCTTTTCATAAGTAAGGCTTTATTTTGATGACTACCTTTTCTTATGCCGAGACCTCCTTTTGCTATTGGTTTGTTTAGTTTGGTCCATCTTAGTGGGTGGAGTTTTTTAACTGAAGAGTCATGGCCCCATAAAAAATTCCTAGCGATCCGATCTATCTGTTTGTGTATATGGGTGGGGAATAATCGTGTTTGCATAAGGTGGTTTGAGGTAGGTGTTAAGGAGGTTTTAATGAGTACTAACCTTCCTGCTTGATTAAGGCATTTGGTCATCCATCCTTGAGCTTTCCTCGCCAAACGTTAAAGAAGTGGATCGAAGATATGACTAGAGGTTTTCCCGTGTTTAAAATGAACTCCCAGGTAGATTAGGGGGGTTGGCGAAGCTGGCATGTCAAAAAATTGTTGAATAGCGTCCAGCTGATATTGTTGCAGTCTTGGATGGTGAACTATTGTTGATTTTTATGTGTTGATTTCCTGGCCCGTTGAAGAGCTATAGGATTGAAGTAGTCTCTTGAGGTGAGCACTGCCTTCCTCGGTCGCCTTGTAAGTGATTAGGAAGTTGTCCGCATACATTAGATGCAATATAGGTTGAGCTTTTTGAGAAATGTTTAGCCCTTTAACAAGATTTTGGGCATCCAAATTGCCCAGGTTGGTCGAAAGGATTTCTGCACATATTATGAAAATATAGGAAGATATAGGATCTCCCTGCCGAATACCTCTCGTAGGGGTGATGTAACCATGGGGGGTACCATTAATGTTAATTGAATAGGTAACTGTAGCGATACATAGCATAATATAATCCACAAATATGGTTGGAAATCCCATTTTTGTGAATGCTTTTTTGATGAACCCCCAGTCTAAGCTATCATAAGCTTTCTTGATATCTAGTTTAAGTGCTATTTTTGAATCTTTGGTAAGAGCGGAGGTTTTGATGTGATGGAATAGTTCTCCAGCAATTGCTATGTTATCATGTATTGATCTTTGTGGGACGAATGCGCTCTGATATGGACTTATGAGAAATGGGAGGAGAGGGCGTATGCGATTTACCAGGATTTTTGATATCACTTTGTATACTACACTGCAAAGGCTGATTGGTATGAATTCGGATAGTTTTGATGGATGGTCTATCTTTGGTATGAGGATTATGTTGGTATGATTCATGAGTGGGTGAATGTTTAGAGTGCTAAAAAAAACTTCGGACCATGGCTATTAATTGATGGTGGGTGGTGTCCCAGAATACCTTTAAAAACTTACTAAAATACCCATCAGGTCCAGGAGCGCTTTCGAAGTTAATGGAGAACACATCCTATTTGATTTCCACTGTAGTCACCTCTTCCGTTAGCTTTGGTGCATTGTCTTGATGATAGTCTGGCTGTGATTTGTGCAAAGAGCTCCTCGTCTATTATTGTGCTTTGGGTTGTGTATTGATCAGTAAAATGATCAAGGATGATTTGAATTACTTGATCTTTATCGCTGACCCAGTTATTTTGTTGATCCTGCAATTGTTGTATGTTATTACAACTTCGGTGTATGGTAGCTTTTGTGTGGAAGAATGTTGTATTGCTAGTCTCCCGATTGAAGCCATTGGATTCTGGATCTTTGTTGCCAATATGTTGCATGACATTGTATCAAGGTTAAATGATGGGCTCGAAGCTGCTTTTCCTGGTTCAACCAATAGTCCAGTTCATCACCAGTTCGTATAGCACATTGATGTTGTGCCATTTGAATTTGAGCCGTTGATTTCTTGATTAGTTTTGGAAGGTGGCCAAAGGTTCCCTTGTTCCAGTCCATAAGGATTTCGCCAGTTGTAATTAGCTTTAGCTGAAGGTCTAGAGCCGGTTCCGAGTCATTTTGTTGATTCCAGGCTATTTCGACTATCTGCTTGAGTTGTGGGTGAGTTAGCAAAAGATGATCGAACTTGCCTGTGCCAGTCAATTGCTTTGGTGTGTACAAGAATTGGAGCATGATCATAGGCTATCCTTGGAAGATGAGTAACACTTGCATGAGGATTGGCTGTACACCAATGTGGGGTAGCTATGGCTCGATCTAGTTTTTCCATGATATTATCTTGTCCTTGCTGATTGTTTGTCCATGTGTATGGATCCCAGCGGAATCCTAAGTCCATAAATCCCATTTGATCTATCATCGTGAGGAAAGGTTGTGTTTATCCATATGTTACTTTCCCCCCCCCCCCCCCCCCTTTTTTTTCTTCTTCTGATTGGTTCATCACTTCGTTAAAGTCGCCTAATAATACCCATTACGTCACATTATTGATTGCGGGGAAGATCGTGGGAAAATCCTGCCAAAAGTCTTGCCTTGTGTCTGGATGTGGTGGGCCGTATATACCGGTACAAAGCCACGGTTGACCTGGAGCTGGTGGTGTGATGATGATGTGGATGTAGCTTTGGGATTGAAGCATGCAGTACTCGGACATTTAGATTGTTCTTCCACATAAAGCAGAGCCCCCCTCTTCTGTCAATCTTGGGAACAATTGTGTGATTTTGGAATTGAAGGGTTTGGGCAAGTCCAGACATGTAGGTTGCATCGACTAGAGTTTCTGATAAGAAAAGGATGTTGGGTTTATGAAGGAAAATTAGCCCTTTTAGGTGTTGTATGGTTGGTGGGTTATTAATTCCTTGACAATTCCAGGCTAGGGTGCTCATATTGTTGCTCCAATAAGAAATCAGTGAAGGGTATATGAATAGATTTTTGTTAAAGGAAAAGCAAAAAGAGATCCGAGGAAAGCAAAAATTGTATTCGACTCGGTAACAAGGACCGATTCCAGATATTTTTATGAGTTAGCCTATATTACCCTTAGTAATACACCAACTTTTGGCACGCTCTCATATCACTATCCTAAACTACAACGTATCGTTCTTGTTTCACCACCACCATCGCTGTCATCATGTATTCATGCTGCTATATCACTGTTGCCACGGTGGTGGAGAAAAATCATATAGTTTCTCTAGCAACATCTTCCCCACCTTAAAGATTTGGGTTAAAGAAAAAAAACATTTCCATTGAATCTATAAATATTTGGTTGGATGAGGTGCAATTTTAAGACAACACTAACTTGATTAGCATTATTATGATTACCGGTAAATATGCTCTTAATTAACTTGATTAACATTTTCATATGCTCTTAATTCTTAACCTCATACCATTTGTATTCTCCTGACTACAAGCAATCCTCGAAATGGTATTTAGGGAGGAGGGTACTCAGCCATGAACGAGCAATCCTCACTGTAGAAAGATTTGAATTCAGGTTGACAATTAATATTTAATCCTTTCGCTTTAGATTAGGTCAAAAGATTTTTGTAAGCGGGCGTACAAAGATTTCGTGTGTTTTACCAAGGTTAATTTAGTCGGACTCGTAAAGATATCTTGAATCGGTCCTTGTTACCGAGTCGAATACGATTTTTGCTTGGATCTCTTTTTACTCTTCCCTCTGACAAAAATCTATGAATATTGGCCTGGAGACGATATTAAAGGTAGTGAAGATAAAGTTGGGTTTGGTTTACAAGTATGCAAGAAAACACAGAGTTACAGACATGAAATGCGCGGAGCAGTCAGTATAGAAAACCACAATCTAAGAGCTAAGTAAAAGTCAGAGGTTTAAAGAGAAATCAAATCAACTACAGGTACAATGCAGATTTTTAGAGGTTTAAGTTCACTTAGACAGTCAAAATTAAAACCAGAAATAAAAACAACAAGCTAGTTGCTAATAGAGTATATAAGATTATATTAGGAGAATAACAAAAGAACCCTGCTGAGAGAGAAAAACCTCCCCTAGAAGCACACACTAGTGTTGCACGAACTATAAGTAAAAGGACTAAAACAAAAGCAGTCTGCTGAGAGAGAGAAAGCTTAACTAGAAGCACACACCAAAAGTGCTAGGACAAATGCACAAGCTGTAGGGAAAAATGAGCTAAAATCTAGTAACTTAGAATGCCAACAACCTAAAACATATACAGAGTTAGTAAAACCAGGAACAAACTAATCAAAAAAGAGAAGGCTATTCACCGGCCTTCAGATGAGTCATATCAGTTCATAGTTGGGTGTGGTATTCATATCATAGAGAGCTGCAGATATCTGCAGGTATCACTGAACCAATTGGTCATACTGGTGGCTGAATATAATGTAGTTGCTGAACAAGTCTCCTTGTCTGAAAAGTCTGCTGCTTAAAATTTGAGTCTCTTCGGGGAAGCGTATTCATGTAATCTTCATCAGACTAAAAACCTTGAGAGCTGCATCTGTATGAGGATGTTTGCTACTCTGTATTGAACCTCTTCATGCTGTGATTCTGCTTGCTGTTTGAATTCGATCCAATTAACTCCACGATAGTTGTTTGGTGCAGCGGATCCGAACCTCAGTGGCTGTGAAAATTAACTCCCATTGTGTTGACACCATTACGAGCATGTAATGGATCATCGAAAGCAATCAGTTCCTCCAATCATCTAGTAATATCACTAACATTCACTAACAGAGTCTGTTCTGGGTAAAAGTTCAACATAGTAACTTCAAAGTCTTCTTTGACGAGTGAAGAATTCTTAGGCCTCACCTCTGAATCATAGATATGTCACCACAAAAATCATAGTTTCTTGCCAACAAACTCTCATCATTTCAGAGAAAAACAAAACCTAAACAAGTAGAACAGGTTACCAAACTTACTCACAGATAACCTACTAGAAAATTTCCAACTGAATCTTAAAGCAATTTTAAGAATCATAAAATTCTTATACATTCTTGAAAAAAGCCTACCAACAACTTTGTATTTCCATTGCCTTACAGGCCTAACAGGGGGGGAGACAAACCTATTGATGTAAAAAACATCACTATTCCACCGGCTGGCCGTAGTGAAACACACAAGATAATACCAGGAATAATAACTATAACATACAATGAATGAGAGTAAGACAAGATGAAACTAGACCGGTGATTCAATTCAGGGCGGTGAGGATTTCAATAGAATTCTTCAAATAAAATTGTTGTGGGAGAAATATCAACATTCAGTCTTGACTGGGTTGAGGGTTTAAATTGCCAAAATCAGCAGCAAGCAAGGAGACGTAAAATAAAGTTGAATTGGCAAACTCTTGAAGAACTCTAGACCAACAATTGTTGCTGAGAAAATTTGCATGATATCCAAGGCGAAGATAAAAATTCTAACTTTTTGAGAAAAAGGAGACTGATATCATCGATGGGTAAGAACAGAGTACCTCGGAAACGAATTGAATATATCAGCTGCTGCAGACAAACTCGGGAGAAGAAATCCCCTTTAACTGAGATCCATTGAACACAAAATTTCGCCTTTTTGATCTTCGCTTGGGTGTATGATTGGAGCTAATTCGGAGGAATAGCTTTCTAAGCAGCTACATCATCACAAAACCAGACAAAAATCTAAATTGTGACTACCATCAGCAAAACCTGAAGAATGCGATGGATTCATGGCGGAGTTGTCGAAGAAATTAGGTTTTGCAGAATATTTTTTTGAAAAAAACGGGTTATCTCGTCAACAGGTTTCCATTGTTCACATACTAGCTGAGTGTGCTTAGATTACTTGAATGGAATTGCAAGAAACCAATTTCTTCAATCCTGGTCTTCTGGTTTCAAAAACTTCGCAATATAAATCAGAAACCTATTATAACTCGGAAAAGAACAAAAAGGAAAATACGAATCCTAAAAATAAACAACCTGCTCAAGTATAAATACTTATCGTTATTACGGTGGTATTATCCTAAAAATAAAAACCTGCTCTATAAATACTCCTGCTCAAGTCTAAATACTTATCGTTATTACGGTGGTATTATCCTAAAAATAAAAACCTGCTCTATAAATACTCCTGCTCAAGTCTAAATACTTATCGTTATTACGGTGGTATTATAATCTGTCTCATAGTTTTGTCTTATTTTTCAGGTTTTACCGTGGACAGATCGTTTGCTCAGCGTTAAGCTCTACTTTGCCATCATTCATTCGTTCTTATTATCTTATTTTACAATTCTGTGCATCATATCTTCCCTAGTTTGTTTAATCTTTTGTTAGCTACTTCTAGTTTTTTTTCTTTTACTTTCTGCAATGTTCATTTATTTAATCTTTTGTTAGCTACTTTTTTTTTTTTTTTTTTTTTTTTTTTTACTTTCTGCAACGTTTATACAGGAAATACAGGAAGAAAGCAGGAAGAAAGATATGGGTGGTGAAAAAAGAATTTTTCACCAGGGTGAATCATCTCAAGAGAAGCATGGCGACAATGATAACTCCTACCGGTGCTGGTTCCAAAGAAACAACAGGTAAAAAATTCTCTTATCGTAAACTCATGTTAGTCAAAAGCAAAGCACAGAAGGATACACAGACAGCGCACAAAAAATCTTAGCAGTTAGCCAGTGTGTATACATTTAAAAATCTTAAAAGGGGCAACAGAAAAAACATAAAATCTCATGCGGTGTAATACAACAATGCCCAGCTACCATGAGGTCAACTGCCCCCAAAAGACCCCTTGTAGAGTTTAGTGAAAGTGTGCACATAGAACACATTAAAGTTAAAAAATCCTAGAATTTGTTTTTTATGCTTAGACCACATTTTAAGTTATTTGGTTTTAGTGGCCTAAACCATCTTAATCATATTGTCAAAAAAATATTTTTGTTTGTTTTCATACCAATGCAGATTAGCACAAATCTACCGTGCACCTGATTGGAGATTTCAACCCAGTGATTTGAAAGAAAATAGAGTTTCTGCAAATTCCAAGGATACCCATGGACTTATTGATGATTTACATTATGGGACCGTGACCATGGGATTGCCATACGGGAATAAAATCTTGATCGTATCCGAGAGCCGATTGTCGTACGATAGTGTAGACAACGATGGGACTGTAGTCATCTGCTACGAGTGGGTTTCTGGTGTCAAGAAGGAATTCGTTGGACAAAAGATCTTGTATTGCAGTCAATTTGCGATCGGTTTGTGCGGGTTGTATAACCCGGCTGTCCGGAAGTGTCAACAGTTAATCGATGTTGCTAGATTCTGCACGGTCAATAGGGCATATTTGGAAAGAGAACTTATCAACCATTGTATAACGACATACAGACATGGTGAGCCCCAAACAGAAACTGCATTTATCCTAGTTACTCCAGGAACCGATCAGTTTGGAGCATCTATCTTAATCATGAGTTATATCGACCGCTTTGGAAGCTACCACGTGCTGCATCGGGTCAGGAAAAAGAGAAGCTTTTTCATATCTCCAGAACCACAAGTAAGTCTTATTCGTTTAGTTTAATTTTAAAGTTAATCTCATTATCCTATCTTAGAAGAACTATTTCCTGATGTATATGTGACTATCAAACAACAAAATTGGGCCCAGCACATAAACATACTTGTGGTCATTTGACTTGTGCTCAGACAACAAACTTTTGGTCTTTGCAAACCAGGATTTGCGCACAATTTCCCTTTAAGACTTTTATGTGCTGCCAATTTCCCTCTAAGTTTTTGCAGAGGCTACACCTCGCCGGAAGCTATAGGTACTGCTGTTGGTGCTGTTGAGCATTCTTCGATGCATCATGCCACTGTCGGTGGTGAAGTTAAAGGTAACATTCTAGCTAAGTACTTTACCACCTCATAATCCAAAACCACTAACATAACCTCCACAACCCATTATCATCATAAGGCAAGAACAGTATTTATCAACACAGTAAGACAAGGTTTACCACCAAAATCAACCCCAAGAATAATACCCATGATCTATTTTTTCCATTTCCAGCATGTTATTTTGAGATTTAGAAAGAGAAACTAAACCAAACTAGTCATGTTCTCTTCAAGTTGGAGTAATTGGATTTTTGTATATCTATCAATTTATAGATCTAGAAAGTAGCTTTGAAGATCGATGAAAAATTGAAAAAAAGTAGCATTTTTGAATAAGTGATTCAATGGTCTGTGTTTAGTTGTTAAATTGGGAATAAGTTCTGATATTTAACCGGTGTGATTGATGGCCATTGGATTTAACGACAAATAAGGATTAGAAGAAATTGGGGAATAAGTTGATGATGATGATTGCTGCTTCTTGGAGTTGTATTTGTTCATCCATTTTTGAGTTTGATTACCCTAATAAATAAATTTGAAATTCCTAATCTTTTTTTTTTTTTGATGGAAAATTCCTAATCTATAGATCTCTGACGTTTTATTTTTAAATTTAGTGTTGGTGGCAACTCTCTTCTGTGGAAAGTTGGTCCAGGCAAATCTGCTGAAGTATCCTGGCATAAAGGATGCAATGGTGCAGTTTCTAAGCATAGATAATATGAGAGAAGGCATTTATGTTCCATACATCTGGTATAAACAGTATATCTATCCGCATTTGACGAGTTCGGATGTCAGAGAGTATTTGTCGGGACGTAGAAAGATGAAGGTTCAAGTCTACACCACCACAAACCCATACTTATTTGCAAGAAATAAGTTGGATCCTGCAAAATCGGTCATGGAAAATTTAGGTTTCACCCAACGAGCTGATACCTCATTTGTGCTGGGTCAGACAAATGGTAAAGATGTATGTTGGAGAAATTTGGTGAGCCGATTCGGACTCGCTGTTGGCTGCTCAGTTATAGTTTATTGGGACGTGCAAGCGGCAACTCTTGTTCTAGGGGTTGTCCGGAAGCAGCCATAGAAAATGATCTAAGTTGATGAACAATTTCTTTCATGTGGTTGATTAATGACTCCACAAATTAGGTATTGTACTTTTCTTGCCTGCGCACCATATTTGATTGTATTGTTTAAGCCTGCGGAATCCCTGTTCAAAGACATGGATATTTTTTTTCATGTAATATTCCTTGCTTGATGAGAATAATATGTGTGCTCTTTCCCGTTTAATTTAGTTTGTTTGGTTTAATCTTTAGCGTAGACATATTTTATTCCACCGGTGAAGTTTATAGGACGGAATTTTGATATAAGTACCCCCCTTTAATAATCACAGGTCCAACCTCTACAGATGTGGGTTCAGCCTCTAAAAGATAAGGCGAAGGCTTGATTGCCGGCAGCTCATCTCTGTCTTTCAGTTTTGTGAGTAAGTCAACCGCGGAACTGAGAAGGTATGTCGAACACAATATAAGATGACCCTTTCACAGCCACCGAACCAATAGTCTGGATCACTCAATTCCCCAAGCAGCTCCATCAATCTATCTAAGTCTCCTTCAGATTAAAAAAAATAGTCCTTCTTTGCCATCTCAAACTGCCTATACTTCACATGTGCATTTATTTATAGTTGACAACCGACTTTTGTAGGATGAATACTAGAAGATTGCATTTCCTTGCAGTACTTGACAAGATTCTCTTCACATTCACAATTGGCTATTTATGTAGCTAGATGTAACTTGTAAGTCAGAGAATCTGCTTTCATATCTGCATTATTCATCTGGTCGAGGACAATCAACCCACCACGGATGTTTTTCTCCCTGAAGTATCCTGCCATTATAGAAATGTGCACAACTGTCATGCACATTACGCCCATTTCTTTCATATCACTTGGCATGTTGTAAGCACATTCAAAATTTTCACTTAACCAACAAATTTATCATCCTACTGAACGTTTCAGATCGGAATTTGGCTTCAAGTTATGCCGACAAATCCGTAAATATACAAGACGAACCGAATCAAGCTAACGGCTCTCCTCGACTGCATCTAAAAAGTTGATGGAATTTTTAAGAAGTCCAATTCATCCATATTATCAACATCAAGGGCAGCATGCATGCACCTCAGAGAGTTGCATCACTATCTGAAAGGCTCTCCATATAATAAGGATGAGGGTGGAACATGCATGAAACTTTTCGTGCAGCTTCTCAAATTCAGATATGGTGTGTCCTCAACCACTAAAACTGGGATGCTATCTGCGTAGATGTATATAAAGTGCAATAGTTTTTCCTCTGTTGCTTCCGAGCCTTTTAGTTCAGTAAGTTCTAATAGTTAAATGTTTTTCATAGAAATAAGATCTATAAATGAAAGTTTGATTGACCGTCAAAGTTGTGAAAAAACCCAGGAAAATAAAGAAGGAATTCCTAAAAACAGAATCTGTAACAAGAGAAAGCGCCTAGGGCACATTATTAGCGCCTCAAATTTTCTCAAGGTGCCCAACTCGAGAGCCTTGGAGGATTGTGGCATGCACCCAAGGAATATTAGCGAGGAGAGGCGGTGCGAGGCTCCCAAGCTGAATCACGCGCCTTTGCTGGCGCCTCGCTCGCCTTTGACAACATAATTTGTAGCTCCTTATTGAAAATCTACCCACATGATAAGGATAAGTGCGGAACATGAAACTTCTCGTCAGCTTCTCGCATTCAGATATGGCGTCATCAACAGCTAAAGCTGGGTTGCTAGTTGTGTAACTGTATATAATAAAGTGCGACAGTTTTTCTTCTGCTGTTCCAGAAGCTGTTAGTGCCAAAATGAATTTCTCTGCGAAAATTTTCAACTTGTGCTTTCCCAGGGCCTTAAAAATACTTGATAAATAGCCTTGTGATGAAATTTTCGTTACATCGACAACACTTAACAATTCCGCAAGCTCTTTTTCGTACCTGTCACTTTCACATAATGCCAACAAATAGCTTTCTGTGAGTTCGCCTCCAACATTATCAACTCCAACTGAGTCGCAAAGCTCCTGAATTTTGTGCTCATTGCCAACTTTAATCCAAAGCAACATTTCATAGTAACCTATTCTATAAAATGCACCAGGATTCGCATCTGTGATAACTTTACTGAAAAATTCGAACTCTACAACCATCCCCTTTTCTGACAATATATCTGAATAATGGACCAAAGGTTGTTTCTTTAATCTGAACTCCATTTTCTTTCGTAGCTTTAAAGATTTCATCAGCTTCATATATGTTCCGTGAACATTCGCCTTCATCAAAACTCTTCTTAGAGCTGTTTATGAAAACTTTTACCAATGCTTTATTTTTTTTCAAACCAGTATCTCGCCCAAGCTTACCAAAGATGCCAAGTGCATCATCTGCACCCAGTTTATCTCCAAATAAAGCTACAGTCTCAGCAAACCGATGATTAATATTGTAGTTTTAAACGACCTTCTGTTTTCTTTCACGTGCCGTAACCCTCCTACGCTCCATGTAACCAAGATCTGTTCCGCCCCATGGTATTCCTGAGTCTTGGTTTTGGAAATATGAACAAAACGAATCCGTTTGTTTAGCACCATACTGCTCAAAGCTGAAGTTATGGAATGAGGATCAATGATCTCCTTTGGGCCATCAAAGTTTTTGGATAGAGATTTTCTTTTCACTATGGTTGATTTTTCAGCAGTGGTTGCATTCAAATCAGAATTTCTTGCAAAATTCTTTGGAATTTTTGCAAATAGAGAGGTTAATTTTCTTAATCCACACATTCGATCTATGACTTGGGGTTTGAGAGGGTTTAGGTTAAACTCAATAACTCTGAGAGTTGCTTGTAATTTCATTTAATACTCTCCGATCTCCACTCTTCATTCTCCAGCCGCTATGACTACGATTTAGTGCGAGCGACTGTTTTTCGCGGTCAAAGAGTTGGCCGTGTGAAAACGTTAGGGTTAAACCAACCCGTGAACCGTTAAACCCGCTTAAGGTTGATTCACCAACCCGTTGTCACCTCAGTCAGGCTAATCCTGGTTGCCATGTCTTCTCTGTACATGCATAGCAACTACCAGTCTCCCTTTTTAGCTGGTTTTCCTCGTGAAAGTGAAACTAAGTTGTGCTGTGATGGTGTTGTCGAGATTTCCTTGAGAGAAAAAAAAACGTTATTTTTAGTATGGATCAATATCTAGTCATCGACTCATCCCCAAGATCGTAGCTTCGTCAATATCTTAGCTGACTTGTACAGTTGTATATAAATGAATGAATTACAATAAGCATATAAATGTGATAGGTTAATCTAGTGCAAATTTTGAGCATAAATGAACAACTTGTGCCAATGCGAAACCCTCATGGATCAAAGATTCAAAAAGAGCTTGAATAGCCGGAGATTCGCACTACATTTCTCTTGTTTTTTTTGTGATCAATTTTGATATGCTTTGTTTCCTCCTTTGGATTAGCTTAAAGAGGAATGATCCCTTCACACTTTTATTATCACACTATCTCAAATGTTAGACGTTATTTTTGTGAATAAAAATCAAACCGTAACGGATTTGAAGCTAATACTTTGAGGAAATGTTTCTCTTACCAAGTTCTACATGCCTACCAAAAATGAGCACATTCCGAAATATAAAACCTCACAATGTACCGGTCTTAATTTCGACGGCCAGAATTCCGTTGATTTTCAACGGCTCATTTTCAAAGTAGCAGATGGTGGTGTTATACGTCTCGGAATACGCTCATTTTCGGTAGGAACGTAGAGCAATGTAATAGTAACATATCCCCAAAATATTAGCTTCAAATCCGTTACGGTTTGATTTTTATTCGCAAAAATAACGTCCAACGTGTTAGATAGTGTGATAATAAAAGTGTGAGGGGATCCCTCCTCTGACTTAAATAGTTCGCTTTTTTGCATATACTGTCTTTAATCCTTTTTTCTCCAATTTAAAAAATATAATAAACGGGACTTCTAAAAAAGAAATTCGATTAAAAAGCAAGGCCAGAAAAAGATGATCCAATCTCTCCTGTGATCCACATTTTATCCAATAGATTTTTTTGCTCAAAAATAAGTACAGTATCCACGTATGGGTATAAGCGCGTGCATCAGAATATGTATCCACCCCGTAACTGTTATTAATTTATAAGAATCAAATCCATAAAACTGTGTTCTTGTCACTAAGTACTATTAATTGCTAGAAAAAAAATATCTAATGATAGACATTTTCTGGAGCAGGTCAGTCAGTAGTTATAAAATTTTGAGATTAGCGAATCTCATTACAGTAAAAATCAATCTTCATTTCATCTCTACGTGCATCCAGCAAACACCGACTAACATTAACGAGACCTGCCCTGGCCCTGCAATGGCTCCCATCATGCTAATTAATAATACACCTTGCTGTCTGTCTTACATCCACTATTCAATTTATTCAATCACTGTCTCCCTCATCAATAATTTAGAATTTTTGTCGCAGATTAGGAGTAATTCACACTCACATGCATATTAATTGTCTTATGTACTAATAACATTTCAGATATCATAGGCCAGTATAGCAATTAGATGGATATGCATTCTCAATTCTCTTGCGGAATATAACGTAGAAGTACGAATCTATAATTCTGATGCTGGGTCAGGAATTTATACATATTTACAAACATATATAGAATACCGAGAGTTCAGCTGGGTAAAGCCCTGGTACATATATAATTATAGATATGTCTCTGATGGCGATTTTTACAAGTTTTGTCCTTAGTTAAAAAAACCACCATCAACACATTCATATCTCCGGTTAAAAAAAAGAGAGACCTATTTGAGGCCCAGGTTTTGTCACTCCCATATAAAGTTGGTGTTGGCCTATTGGGGGATAGAAGTTTGGATTGCGGGGTATATAGAGCACAGACGGTATTGACTTTAGTAGTAGTAACCATACGCAGGTTTTAAAGCAAGATTACCGGTTGAACTCTAGACAACATCCATCTCCTCATATACTTATGGACCTATGGTGTTTGATCAGATAACAAGCTAGAGAAGTCAAGTTATAAGTCTTCTACTCATATAAATTCAAACTCTTATATAAAATGTATCCATAATCAGATAAATTCTTCAGAACAAAAAAAGACACCCATTGAAAGACAAAAGTTCTAGGAATAAATAACTTTTCTGTTAATGAATAATAAAGGTTAGATGAAAAGAACCATTGGGGTGTGTTTATATTTGCACTTTTGAGGTGTTGGATTTTGTTTTCAAGTGTTTGTATGTTTACTAATTGAGTATTAATTGGGTTCATAAACTCTTTTTTTTATCTAATTAAGAACCATTTTTGTATGACAAGCATGCTTTACAAGTAGTAGACACTTACTCCTGTCACAGAGTAGTACTCCTTTCTTTGATTAAACAAAAATAAAATTAAAAATAGAAACAACAAATGAAAACTAGGGGTTTCTTCATTCATATCTTTGTCTATGTATCTTCCCTCAATGAAAGATTTGGATTTGGGATCTTGCATTTCTCCTAGCTAGGAGTTGGTTTAGCAAAAACAAAAACAAAAACCAACATCATTGGAGCATAGTATTTGGAGTCACCTTATGCTGAAAAATCCACCCTAGTTACAAATATGGTTTTGTTGACGTCATTCAACATTAGTCTAATGCATATAATGAGTCACCAAGTCTTATCATTGTCTCATTTACTTCCATCATTCCATCTACTTGTTTGAAGCTAGACTTGAACACATTTCTTACACTCACTAGCTAGATATCATGGATTGTACTAACAAAAACTCATCAAAAGACCAAAACTCATATAGAAATCATCAAGATTTGGATAGTGGTTTATTGTCTACTGAAGAAGTTGAAGAACAAGCGGGAGTAAAAAGTACTACCCCTATTAGTAAGGGAACAGTGAGAAGGTTTCTAGGTGTAAGGCGAAGACCGTCAGGGAGATGGGTTGCTGAAATCAAAGACTCTTCCCAAAAATTAAGACTTTGGTTAGGAACTTTTGATACACCAGAAGAAGCAGCCATGGCTTATGACGATGCTGCTCGCCTTCTTCGTGGAAGAGATGCAAAAACAAATTTTCCACCTAAAGACAACAATACCAATAAGCAGAACACGCATCATGAAGGAAATATTGGTCGTAGTTATTTAACTGCAAAAAATCCAAGGTTTTATCAACTTCTTCGGCGTGCGATTTTGAAGAACCATGCAAAGTCATCGTCCACAGGAGAGACCGCCATGGAAGGTTCTAGGACGGTCGTGTATAATGAGAAGAGACCAAACGAATTCGATTGTTCGGTTAAATATAGCTCCGTCGCTGAAGAAACTGTAGCCTGCTGTTCGTCAGATTATGACCATCAAATATCATTCGGGTTTAGCAATGGATGCAAGGAAAGGCTTGGACTGATGAATTCTTATGGGTTCTCATCATTTGGTAGTTCTAAGACTAAGGTTTATTCTTCTGTTATTGTAGCACCTTCAAATACTGATATTGATGGAGGAAAAGATAATAAATCACCAGAAATTATCTGATGAACAATTTCTTGCATATTCTTCCGTGGTTGATTAATGATTCAACTGAACGAAAGAGGAAGGACCTGCACCTTGAACATTGTACTTATTGATTGTAGTGTCTATGCCTGCGAGATCTCTGTTCAAAAGACACCGACATTTTTTCATGTAATATTCCTCGCGTGATGATAATAACATGAGTGCACTTTCAAGTTTAATTAGTTTTGTTTGGTTAACTTAATCTTTAGCGGAGAAATGTTTTTCTCGTTGAAGTATCCTGCCATTAGAGAAATGTACATAACTGTCGTCCGCATTAGGCCCATTTCTTACATAACACTTGGCATGTTGCAAGCACCTTCAAAATCTTTCACTCCAACTAACAAATTTATCATCTTCCTGAACGTTTCGGATCGGAACTTGGCTTCAAGTTATGTCGGCTAACCCATAAATATACAAGACGAACCAAATCAAGGTTACGGCTCTCCTAAAAGTTGATAATTTTTCAAGAGAGAGAAAGAGGGAATTCCAGTTCATCCATCAAGATCAAGGGAACATGAAACCTCTTATGCAGCTTCTCGCATTCAGATATGGCATCCTCAAACAGTAGTAAAGCTGGGATGTTAATTGCATAACTGTATATTAAGTGCGATAGATTTTCCTCTGCTGCTCCAGAAGCTTTTAGTGCCAAAATGAATTTCTCTGCAAAAAAGAGTTCAACTTGCGCTTTCCCAGGGACTTAAAAATATTTGACAAGTAGTCTTGTGATGAAACTTTTGTTACATCGATAACACTTAACAATTCACAAGCTCTTTCTCATACCTGTCACTTTCGCATAATGCCAACAAATAGCTTTCTGTGAGTCCACCTCCAACATTAGCAACTCCAATTGAGTTGCAAAGCTCCTTAATTTTGTCTTCATTGCAAACTTTAACCCAAAGCAACATTTCACAGTAAATAAATTGCACTAGGATTCGCTTCTGTGATAACTTAACTGAAAAATTCGAACTCTTCAACCATCCCCGTTTCTACAAGATATCCGAGAAAAACTGAAGCTATGGAATGAGGACCAACGATCTCCTAGATATCCGTTTCTACAAAATTAAGAAACTAGGGTTGAGTTTTCAGCAGCGGTTGCATTCAAATCAGAGTTTCTTGCGAAATTCTTTGGAATTTTTGCAAATAGAGAGGTTAAGTTTCTTAATCCACGCATACGATCTAGAATATAGGAGCTGGTCTTTTGGGGTTTGGGGGGGGGGTGGGGGGTTAGGTTAAATTCAATAACTCTGAAGAGTTGCTTGTAATTTCATTTAACTTGTTTTATACTCTCCGATCTCCACTCTCCAGCTTTGAGTCCGAGCGACTGTTTTCGCGGTCAAAGAGTTGGCCGGCTGAAATCGTTAGGTTTAGGTTTGCTAAACCAACCATGAACCGTTAAACCCGCTTAGGGTTAATTCACCAGCCTGGCCCGTTGCCAACTAAGTGAGGCTAATCCTGGTTGCCCTGTCTTCTCTGTACATCCTAGTAGACTAGCAGTCTCCCATTTTAGCTGGTTTTCCTCGTGAAACTGATTCAAAGTTGTGCTGTGTGATAGTGTTGTCTAGATTTCCTTGGAAAAAAAATCTGTTATTTTTAGTACTATCGATCAATATCGACTCGTTCCCGGATCGTATCTTCATCAATATCTTAGTTGAGCTGTACAATAAATGAATGAACCACAATAATGCATATAAATGTGATAGCTGATAGGTTAGTTTAGTGCAAATTGCCAATGTGAAACCCTCAATAGTTCGCTTAACACTACATGGATCAAAGATTCAAAAAGAGCTTCGTTCAATAGCCAGAGATTAACACTACACTTGTCTTGCTATTTTGTGGTCTATTTTGATATGCTTTGTTTCCACCTTTGGATTAGCTTCAATAGTTCGCTTTTGCCGCTACTG
The DNA here is from genome assembly GCA_023531105.1 of Papaver atlanticum. Lineage (NCBI taxonomy): Eukaryota > Viridiplantae > Streptophyta > Magnoliopsida > Ranunculales > Papaveraceae > Papaver > Papaver atlanticum. The sequence goes on along the minus strand of JAJJMB010008951.1, from coordinate 979,807 downwards.
TCCTCTAATCCCTTTTCTTCATTGTATATTTGTATGCACAGTGTTCTTTTCTTATCTATTTAAAAATAATAAACAGAATAAAAAAGAAATTCTAACAAGGACGAAAATATCTTTTTTTTTTTTTTTGCTTGATAATAAACTTTTATTAATAACCAAAATGAGTTACAAAAATACAAAAATGTAGATCAAAATGATCAAGAGCTAAAAGAAATACAAACTTATTTGGTGTTCAGCTATCCAAATCTATAATATTTCTGATGTTCATTTTCTAAGCTCCCTAGGAAAGAAGGTTTATTGTAGAAAATTTGTTGTTCTCCTCTTTTCAGAGTGACTCCTTTTTTTGCTAAGGAATCAGCTGAGAAGTTGACCTCCCTATAGCTGTGTATGAACCCCCATTTTGTAACACTGTTGCAGATTTTTTTCCATCTAGAACTAGCAAACCATGGTATTTTAGAATTTTTGAAAGCTTCAATGACTGCTTTTGAATCTGATCTAAACAGGAGTCTTTTAAAACCATTGTTTATAGCCCACTCACCAGCACATAGCACTGCCATTATCTCTGCATAAAAATTTGTTGCAACCCCCAGCCCTCCTGTAATTGCAATCACACACTCTCCTTCATTGTTTCCGGCAATAAAACCATAACCAGATTCACCTGGATTTCCTCTTGAAGCCCCATCACAACAAATAAGAAGTTGATCTTTCTGTGGTAGTTTGAAGAATACCTCTTGAACAGTACAAGCTTTTATCTTTCTGCATTTCATCCCAAATTTTTTTAGAATCTGGAGATCATAAGATGTGTTCCACATTATAGCCTTCATTCTCACTTCACACTCAGCAGTAAGCTTCATGATTCTTGTCTTCAGTTTGTGTTCACTGAATGTTTCTCCTTCATAAAAACATCTGTTTCTTTGGAACCAAATTTCTTTAAGTGTAATAAAGGCTGCAGTCCTCCACACTTCTTTGACAGCAGGGCTTTTATTTTTTGCAGATTTAAATACTTCATCAAAAGATCTTGGATTTATAAAGCAGAACATGTCTCCTAGCCAGTTCCAGATGATTTCACTATAATTACAATTCCATAATATGTGCTCAAGAGTTTCCTCAGATTTTTTTTGCAAAAGTGGCATCTTGAAGCAAGCTGAAATTTTCTGGATTTCATTTTTTCGTTTGTTGAACAAATTCCTCTAACCAGTTTCCAGATATTACTTGATATACTAGGATGTACAGAGTGGTGCCATACCTGGGTAGTCCATTGTAGCTTAGGTTGTTTTGTTCTGATACATTCCACATCTGATGACAAAGAGAATGATCCAGTGATAGTTGATGTAATTTTAATTGTTGTAGAAAAAGTGGTAATAAGATTCGTTCAACTCGGACTTGTGAAGACTAATTTTTAGACTTAATTTAGAAAACTATAAAAATCAAAATAATGTTTTGGTCAAGATTATAAAAAGTACCGAGACTCAGGATTCCACCAAATTCCATTCATGTGATTCAAATAATAATTCCAATCAATTATAACTCAAATATTAAAAATATGGACTCTTATTCTTTGCCAAAAGTAGATTTTTGCAAAGCAATGACTGTAAATCAAAAGCATGATGTATCAAAAATACATTGACCAAGCATACATCATCAAACGAAATCACACCCATTCAATAAAAATCATAAATCAATTAAAAATCAATGCAAATAGTCATAAAAGAATTATTAGAATTACCACATGCGTGAAATAGGGCTTCCTCCGTCATCCCAGTGTTGGGGTTTAACTCTTCATGGTGAAAATATGCTCAAAAGATAGAAACATGGCTCAAAAAGTGTTTTTATTGAAGGAGAATAATAATACAGCGAATCTGCAACGCTTTTCTGGTGTACAGAAGTCACCGTTACAATTGAAGTGCTGTTTATAAACGATAACTGTGTTCTATTGTTGAAGAACGATACTTCTTTGCGACTGTCTGTGTGGGTCAATGTTCTTCGTGTTCTTCAGCAGCAGCAGCAGTAGAACCCGGTTTCCTGCACCTTTGATTTCTCGGCTTTGTCGTGTTCTAAACTTTCCCTAACTTTCGACCCCCCTTCTATATGACCCAACCAATCTATTTATATCAAAAAGAGCGATTAAATCTCTCCAAAATCTCTTCCTTTCTCTTCACGGCAAAGTTGCGGCAATTTCTTGTTTTAGAATTTATACGCGTTTTTGAGCTTTCCTTTTGATTCTAAACTCTTCCTTAGATAGATACCAATCTTTGGGAATGTTTATAGCACTTTAATCTCTCTAAAATTTCCTAAAACAGGTTACACACGTGACTTTCCATATTTTGCTGTTGAGATAAAAATCCATCGATTGAGCCCAGTTTAATTGATTTCAACACCCATATTAGATTCCTAGACCCATAAGGAGTATATCCTATGAAAATCAGAGGTTTAGTTGACCTCAAACTCCTCCAAATCATTACCACCAAAACTGCTAGAAACATGTTTTATGTTTTGGTTTTGGTTTCCCGCCAAAAACAGAATTTGAACGTGAATGGGAAAGGTTACCCCTTATCCAGTGGTCGCCCCTTATCCGTTGTTGGAGTCCGCATAACACTCGTCCCTTGGGTTGCATTTATCAACTTTTCGAGCCAATTTCGCCGCAAAAGATCATTTCTCCAAAAACACCTACAAAGAGATAAAATACAAAAATAAGTACAAAAATGGGTACTAACAATATACACAATATAGATGAAAATAGACACATAAATGTGTCAATCAAATACCCCCAAACTTATTATTTGTTAGTCCCGAGCAAATCAAAAACAGAAAATAAAATCCTAACTCACTGTCGCAGGCATCGCGATTGCACTTAGCGTGTGCAACAAGCCTTTAAACCCCTAGGTGGCCCTAGTGGCCGAGTTATAGTCTCGGGAGGGTTTACTAGAGATATACCCACAAAACCTTTACTCCAGACCCTAGCTATCTACGCAGAACCTTGGAATGCACTAAAGAACCTCCTTGGTTGGCATACTCATTAATTACGGGAGGAAGTACCCTAATGCGAAATTCTAATTGCTGTAAACGAGTTTGCACTCAAGCATACTAAAATTCATATATAAGTGACAGAGCTCTACTCAGATAGTCGCACTATGGACATCAATATCCGGAATCAAACAAATCACATGAATAGATTAAGAAGATGAATATAGAAATAGATGGTTGCGAATGGACTTCAATGCCAAGATGAACCTATGACCTAGTGGATTGAGATACTGGTCTGGACTAATATCAACACAACTGGCATATACAAGGGAACCAGTGGTCGACAATCCTAAATCTACATCAACTCAGCTGGCATATACAAGGGAACCAGTGGTCGACTTTATAATAAACCTTTATTTATTTATTATTATTATTATTATTATTATTATTTATTTTTTAACGACATGATTAGATATTTTGGATCCAAGCGCATGCTTCTTGTCAGCAGATTACATGGTAATTCCCGTGGATCCTGCGTTCCACGCTTGTTTAGGCGACGGAGACAGGGAAAACACACACATATTGCTATCCAAGTGTTAATATTTATTCCGATTGGTCTAATTGGTCTGGTCTTTTTTTTTTTTTAGTAACTCAATCACTCTATTTCAACTTAACAGACATCAACATAAAAATTTGCAAAAACAAAAACAGAAGTAATAAGATGATTCCGAGATACGGTGAAACTATCATGTTATTTCTAACACCTGAGCTCTGTGCTTTTATGAATAGACTCTTATAGATGTTTCCATCTAGTCAGATTGGTCCCTCAACTCCTAAAACCAAAATGCTTCCATCCACTTAGATTGGTTAGTGTCATCCTTAATAGGCATAAATTTCTAGGCTCTGGAGTTTATAATGCAACTAAAAAGTTTCTCCCATACCCCCAAACTTAAACCTAACATTGTCCTCAATGTTCTAAAGATAAAATTAAAAGCATGAACAAGGAGAAACTGTTACCATTTGAAGAAAAAGAGTTAAGGAAAGATATTACCGTGTTGCATGAACCATGGGTTACCTCCCAAGAAGTGCTAAGTTTAAAGTCTTTAGCCAGACTAAGAAAGGATTAGTCACTCGAATCATAAAGTAACAGTCAGAATAACTGTGGGTCTTCAAAAAATAGAGCTGACCAAAGGAAATTGCAATAAACCAAGAAAGTGAACAAGAATAACATGCCCTTATCTAGTTTCCTGATTAAGATACCTATATCTAATTGTGGTTCAGGTTCAGGATCTATGAAAGGGTCTAAATAAAATATTTTCATTGGATGCATTTCCTCATAAGTGAGATCCAAATTATTAGGTTCTAGAGTCTGTAGAAAATCAAATAAGAACTTAGAAGCACATAATATTAACCTAAATAATTGAGGATCCTCTAAGTCAATCAGGTTTGACTTACATAATTGACCACAGTGAGAGTAGTGGTCATTCTTAAGCAACTGTGTCGATTTTATTAACCTAAAGTACTTAGGCTTAGTCTCAGAACCTAATAGGTGACACATTTGAAATCTATATGTTCCCACATTTGGAAGAAAACTATTTGGTGGGAAAACAAAGTCGATCGGGGTATCATAGCCAGGGTAAACCACATCAACCATAGGATGGGTTTCTAACAACTGAACTTCCTTATGGACATCACTAGGTTCAGGAAAACGTGTATGAAGATAATCTATTAAAACGGTTGAGGCACATATGTCAAGTCCCAAGTGAGGGACCTTTCTAAGAGTTAAAGCACATGGAAAATGATAATCACCCCCAAACTTAGAGTTTTCAGTGTCTCTAGTTAGACTAGTCACAATCTCCCTAATTTCTAGGTCATCAGATTCCTGAAAATAGGCAATTGATTCTTCTAAGTCAAGTTCATCCTCACTCATCTCTACGAGTTCATTTTATTTGTCTAAGACTATTGTTTCTAAATCACTAGACAATAAAACAGTATTTTCAGAATAAACTCGTTCCTCTAAACCATTATTGGCTTCGTAATCAAAAGGAAATACTACATCGTCTAAAACGGGGATATCTCTAAACAAATCCTCGTCCTTTTGAATAGGTGGATAATTATTAAAATTATTTGGATTTGAACTAGAAATAACATTATCATTATAAACCTCAATTGGAGTAACAAATTCCTGATCACTATGCCTACATATTTCAGATTCTTCATCAACACTATCCTCATCATAATCGTCATTATAATAGCATGGAAATGGTTGAACCTCATCTAAACATGTAGTGTTACCAATTCTAACCTCGTCATCTTGATTATGCAAATAACTATCATTATTTTCAAGGGTATTATTGGAAACACTGTATTGGAAATTAAGATTATTTCGAGCAAGTCTTTCGTTCGTCTCAGCCATCAGCTTGAGGGATTCCTCTATAGAAAGTTTTCTCAATGGTGCAGTTCATCTATTCATTTCCGACATAAACCTATTTGTTTGCTCAGTTAACTGCTTAAGAGACTCTTCTAAAGATACGGAAGGATCATAAATAGGAACAGAAGGATTATAATAAGGACTAGTTTTCAACAGTTTGATTGTATTACCCAAAGAGGAGTAACTAGTACTATAATGTTCCTGATTTTCTTGCTCGTAAGACCAATTCGCGTGTGGATAGTAATTGGGCTCACCATGGTATGAACCATAACCTTGAAAAGGTTGGCGTTACCAACTACTATTCCACCCATGGTCATAAAAATGATGATGTCCTTATTCAAATTCAGGTCGATACTCATTGTATTGGCTTCTATCATACCAGTTCGACATTCTTAATTGCAAGGGAATTCTACACAATCACAAACAAGGTTGACTCGACCAAATCAAACCTATAAAATCTAGCAATCAACAAGCATGATGGCTCCCTTAGATTGTTTCTAGACCAGCTTCTATTCCTCCAAAAGGCAACTAGGTATCGTTTTAGCAAACCTCTCTAGATCGATCCGAATAAAGTGAGTCGAAGAGAAGTAGGGGAAGCTCAGAGGAGCTTTGATACCCCCACTTCTTTGGCAACGTTTCCCGTTAGGGCGGCTCTAGTCGACTCACAGTAATCTTCCTGAACTTTTGAGTTAAGCTAATAAGATACCCAATACCTCCCTTTGAATGACTTTCCTACAAGCTCGTTACCCTATCGGCCTCGTTCTAATCAGTATTTTAAGCTTGGGTTCGTGTAGGTTATGTGTTCCTAAGGCGGGCAAGAAGGAAACGGTGATGAAATACGAGTCCTTATCTTGTATTGGCCAGGTCTTGCCCTTTACTAGGAAAATAAATGTCCATATTCAATTCCTCAGCATATACGCACCTTAAGAAGACAGTAAACCCGCTGATAGGGGATTCACGGGTGTTTAGAAGCTTACCTCCCGTACTAGACGGGGGATGAAACGGTTATAGTCGACTCGACCCACCGACTCCTATGTCAGTGTGCGAACCCGAGGGGCCGAGACGATATCGTAATCGTCGTCCTTCCCTGCAAACAGTTTATATTTAATTTTAACCCTTCCTTAGGGTTTAAAAATAATAATGTCCAAAATAATGTCCCAAAAATAAAGTTCAAAGTCCAAAAATAAAAGATTACAACAATAAATCCCTAATTACAGTTTCTAAAAATAAATAAATAAAAATCTAAAAAAATAAAATAAAATAAAATAAAATAACTATATACAAAAATCTTCTTCTTCACTCCTTTGGACTCCCCTTTTCGTTCCTTATTTGGCGATGCTTTTTTTTTGTAGCACTTTTTCTTTCCTTGTAGCTTCGCTCCAAATCTGAAAAGAATCAAAAAAATACCAAAGGCGTAAAAGAGAACAAAAAAAATCTAAAAAATTAAATAAAAATAAAAATAAATCTAAAACCTAAAACCTAATACAAGTCCCCGTCGGCGGCGCCAAAAATTGATGTAATTTTAATTGTTGTAGAAAAAGTGGTAATAAGATTCGTTCAACTCGGACTTGTGAAGAATAATTTTTAGACTTAATTTAGAAAACTAGAAAAATCAAAATAATGTTTTGGTCAAGATTATAAAAAGCACCGAGACTCAGGATTCTACCAAATTCCATTCATGTGATTCAATTAATAATTCCAATCAATTATAGCTCAAATATTAAAAATATGGACTCTTATTCTTTTCCAAAAGTAGATTTTTGCAAAGCAATGATTGTAAATCAAAAGCATGATGTATCAAAAATACATTGACCAAGCATACATCATCAAACGAAATCACACCCATTCAATAAAAATCATAAATCAATTAAAAATCAATGCAAATAGTCATAAAAGAATTATTAGAATTACCACATGCGTGAAATAGGGCTTCCTCCGTCATCCCAGTGTTGGGGTTTAGCTCTTCATGGTGAAAATATGCTCAAAAGATAGAAACATGGCTCAAAAGGTGTTTTTATTGAAGAAGAATAATAATACAGCGAATCTGCAACGCTTTTCTGGCGTACAGAAGTCACCGTTACAATTGAAGTGTTGTTTATAAACGATAACTGTGTTCTGCTATTGAAGAACGATACTTCTTTGCGACTATTTAATGTGGGTCAATGTTCTTCGTGTTCTTCAGCAGCAGCAGCAGCAGAACCCGGTTTCCTGCACCTTTGATTTCTCGGATCTGTCGTGTTCTAAACTTTCCCTAACTTTCGACCCCCATTCTATATGACCCAACCAATCTATTTATATCAAAAAGAGCGATTAAATCTCTCCAAAATCTCTTCCTTTCTCTTCACGGCAAAGATGCGGCAATTTCTTGTTTTAGAATTTATACGCGTTTTTGAGCTTTCCTTTTGATTATAAACTTATCCTTAGATAGATACCAATCTCTGGGAAGGTTTATAGCACTTTAATCTCTCTAAAATTTCCTAAAACAGGTCACACATGTGACTTTCCATATTTTGATGTTGAGATAAAAATCCGTCGATTGAGCCCAGTTTAATTTATTTCAACACCCATATTAGATTCCTAGACCCATAAGGAGTATATCCTATGAAAATCAGAGGTTTAGTCGACCTCAAACTCCTCCAAATCACTACCACCAAAACTGCTAGAAACATGTTTTCTGTTTTGGTTTTGGTTTCCCGCCAAAAACAGAATTTGAACGTGAATGGGAAAGGTTACCCCTTATCCAGTGGTCGCCCCTTATCCGTTGTTGGAGTCCGCATAACACTCGTCCCTTGGGTTGCATTTATCAACTTTTCGAGCCAATTTCGCCGCAAAAGCTTATTTCTCCAAAAACACCTACAAAGAGATAAAATACCAAAATAAGTACAAAAATGGGTACTAACAATATACACAATAGAGATGAAAATAGACACATAAATGCGTCTATCAATAGTGCCAAACCAGATTCTTCTGTCTTTCTCATTATTAGTTACTGGGAGTTCATTTACATCTATCATATGTAAGATTTCTTCAGGAATTACCCATTCACCATCCAACAACAAATCTGCAACCTTCATATTGGGGAATTGTATCATATATGTATTTTCAGGAAATAATTCAGAAAGTGCTTTATCTTTCACCCATTTGTCTTTCCAAACTGAAATTTTTTCTCCATCTCCCACTATCCACCTTGTATGGTTTTTAACTTCTTCTGCAATCCATTTCAAACCAGAAAGGATAGATGATTTATTATAGTAACCAATCCAATCCCCCTGTTTGGTAATGAATTTTTCTTGAAAGTATCTAGCCCATTCCTCAGTGTTGTTCTGTATTTTCCATAGCAGTTTCATAAGCAGTGCTTTATTTAGTATTTCTAATCTTCTCAGACCCAGACCCCCCTCTGCTAGTGGAGTACACACTAAATCCCATTTCAAAGAGATGCTTTTTCTTGTTGAAGGGTCTCCAGTCCAAAGAAAATTTCTCATTGTTCTTTCACACTCCTTTAAAGCTCTTTTAGGCCATTTATAAATTGCCATACTATAGATAGGGAAACTGCAGAGCACATGTTTTACCAGAATTAATCTTTCTTGAAAGGATAGCTGCCTTCCTTTCCACCCTGCTAGACTTTCTTGCATTTGTTCCACACAGCTCCAAACATGTGATGATTTTATGCATCCTGGAGTTAGCATTACACCTAAATACTTATCTGGAAATGATGATAGGGGTATGTTACATTCTGCTGCCAGTTGAGCTTTTCTCAATTCACTTGTCCCTCCAATGAAGCATTTGCTTTTTGCAAGGCTGACAACTTGACCAGAAGAAGCTTGAAGTCTTTTAATGTACTTAAGAGTTTTCTAACATTTCGCTTATCCCCATTACTAAATAGAAATATATCATCAGCAAAGAATATGTGAGATGGCTGCACTCCATTTCTTGATACCAGTGGTTGGAGTTGACCATTTTGCACCATTCTAGTTAACATTCTGCTCAATAGGTCTTCTGCTATTACAAATAGGAGTGGTGATAGGGGATCACCTTGTCTCAACCCTCTCCCTACTTGAAAGTAACCAACAGGCCCACCATTTAGTAATACTGATATTCTGGCTGATTTCAATAAAATGTGAAGCCATTTGATCACTTGTTCAGAGAACCCAAAATTTCTCATGACCTGAAATAGAAATTCCCAACTGAGAGAGTCATAAGCTTGAGTTATGATCAATATTTCCACCTCTTCTTTTAACTTCAAGTTCATTCACCAATTCTGAAGCAAGCACAACTTGTTCTTGTATGTTTCTTCCTTTAATGAATGCAAAAATATCCGATCTTTTCTTGATCCACAATCATCCAATGGATTTTTTTTTGCTCAAAAATAAGTGTATCACACGTAGGGATGTGCATAAGCGCGCATCAGAATATGTATCCACTCGTAACTGTTCTTAATTTATAAGAATCAAATCCATAAAACTGTGTTACTGTCATTAAGTACTATTAGTTGCTAGAGAAAGATATCTAATGATAGACATTTTCTGGAGCAGGTCAGTCGGTAGTTATAAAAATTTGAGATTAGCGAATCTCATTACAGTAATTCATACGTGCATCCAGCTGCCAGCAAACACCGACTAACATTAACGAGACCTGCCCTGGGCCTGCCTCCCCACAGCAATGGCTCCCCATCATGCATATGAATAATACTCCTTGCTGTCTGTCTTACATTCACTATTCAACTTATTCAATCACCGTCTCCCCCATCAATAATTTAGAATTTTTGTCGCAGATTAATAATTCACACTCACATGCATATTAATTGGCTTATAATAATAACATTTCAGATCTCATTTTTTCATTGTTCTGATCTTCTTCTCAAATTCATATATACATAGTATTCTCCATTCTGACAAAACATCTTAAAAAAATTCTCCCACCCACAAATCCAGCCATGGCCGTATCATCATGTCTCACAAAACCACTTCTCTTGTTCTTGCTAGTTTCATGTATTTTCATCTCCACAATCAAAGCCACAGAGGTATGCACACATCCATTTCTCATCGGTTTTTATTAAAATTGTTTTGCATAATATTTAACCTTTTTTTTTCCTTGCAGGACGAGGATACAATTTATGGGGATGAATGCGACTATGAAATAGTGGTGAGTACAGGTAAAACGCAGGGACCAACAAATTATAGGCTATCAGTTGTTTTGACAACAAAAAATGGTGAAAACATCAGTACCAGTGATTTTGTTGGCGAATGGGGAGATATGGGCCGATACCATACGTTCTTTCAAGCTGATTCCGAGAGTGGATTTATGGCGACCGGACCTTGTTTCACTACTAGTTTCTGCAATATCGAGATTGGTGGTGGGAATGGAAGTAATGGAGGAGGTCGTTTAAAGCCACACTGGTATGTTAATAACATTACAGTGATTACTAGAGGGGACAAAATCAACGATCGAGTGAGAACGTTTCATTTTTTCGGTAAACATCATAATATAGCGCGTACTAATCCTCCTGTTAGCTATGGTAATTGCCGTAAATCGCATAAAAAGAAGAGCCAAAAGAAGAAGCACTGAGCTGAGCTAAATGTATATTGATCAGTCTAGCTAGCTATATTGGCATATTAATATTCTGCTAGTTATTAAACGCTTCCCTTTTAAGTTAAAGAACTTGTTAAGTTTTGCATATTTCTCTTGAATTCCATATTTCGCTGAATTTATGTTCCATATAGCGAATTCGTATATCCATACCGTGAAATTGTTGCTGTAATATTTGCTCCATGAGATCAAGACGTTGCTCGATGAACTGAAAACACTGCCTCATATTTTGTTGTTCTTGCCTCAATTTCACTAGTTCTTTAATTAATTTATTCTTGTTGTCTTTAAGTGATTCTTTCTCTTCTGTTTCTGTTGATCCATTTGAAGAACTTATCCCTTGAGGATGTTGTTGATGGTTAAGTGCACTAGTATACGAAGATGGTTTACGCCTTTTAATGTTCTTCAGTAAATGTTTCTGACCTTTTTGAAATACTTCATGTGCAAACTCCCAACGTTCTGGATCGACCTTGCTAAATCCCTGCGCCCAAAAAAATTACAAATTTATGTCAATGAAACAAACCGAAATACCGAATTTCATTAACTAGCATTTGAGAATAGGCGTACATAGACATTCAGTTGTCTAATGAAGCTCGAAAAGTTGTTGTGCCTAAAGTATTTTGGCAAAACATGTTTCTCCAAATCTCTATGGTTCCAAACAACAAAGCTATTGTTGCAGTTTTGGCTCCATGACACTATTGAATCCGTCGATGGATCGTCTACCATTTCGTATGTCTTTCTAATAAACTGCGATGGAAACCCCATTATCATTACTTGAACAAATTATACAAACATTTAGAGAAATGTGGAAATCCACATTTCTTAAATACCCGCATTTTGGTTTTTCATTTTTGATTCCCTTAGAAAATGCAGACTGTGTGTTTGTTGTACTCATGTATTCTAAAAAAAGAATGCAAGATTCCTTTACTTACTTTTTCATTTTTCGCACCCAAAATGCAGAAAATGTGTGTCTTGCCTCACAATTAGAGAAGAGCAAGGAACATTGGAGAAATTGTTCGATTAAGTACAAAATAAACCAAGCTGGCGCGCGGGAGATAAATTTATGAGCTGTGTGCGGCATCCTTAGTTGTGCTCCCATCAAGTTCTTAACCCACTGTCCGAGGAATGGAGCATGTGTTGAGCATATTGATGCGTATCTCTTTCTCGTGTTGCCCTGCTGATTTGTTTGGCATACTCCTCCTCCGGCTTGCCTAATAATATTGCTGCAAAATTTAACGGGGCAACTGGAACGCAACGGAGTGTCTCCACGAGAACAGTGAATCACCGCATCGCCAGAGCCTAAATTTGACAAAATTTTCTTACCATGGGAACTCGACCGATTTTCTAAGTCAGCATGTGGTTTGGTTTGATAAAAATCATGGAGTTAAGATTGATAGCGGTGGAGATAGTTTTCAACGGCATCCACTGAATCTGATCATTCAAACTACTAATAATCAAAGTCAAGCCCACAATGCCAGCTCCACTTGTACCCGAGTTTAGCCAAAACTTTATCTCTTATTCGTTAAATTTAGGATATAAAGTCTCATACCATCCTCACCATTATTCCTCATCAATCATCTCAAAAACAAACCATGGCTAAAACAATCACATGTTTTGTACTGCATTTTCTAGTTTTCTTAGCTATGGCCTCAACATCAATCAAAGCTCAGGTATATACAACTTTGTGTTCATTTTTGTTCTTTAATGAAATATGTTCGGGTTACTAATTCTTATACATGGTGATTACAGGCTACTCAACAGTGTGACTATGAAATGATAGTGAACACTGGCATAACCAGAGGACCATCTAACCTCAAACTGGGCGTAATAGTTGAGGCGATTGGAGGCGAAGGCACCATCAACACCACTAACTTGATTAGGAAGTGGGGCGCTATGGGTCAGGGGTACACGTATTTTCTACCATATTCATCGGATAGATTCAGAACCACGTTACCTTGTATGAAAGACAATTTCTGTTGGATTGGGATCAAAGGGAAGAAAGGAGAATTAAATCCTCACTGGTACATAGAAAACATCACAGTTAGTACAAAAGGATCCGGTGTTATCAATCGTATGAAAACATTTCGATTTCTTGAAGAGATTGATACTGTTTATCCTTATGCTAGTCATGGAGAATGCCCATAAGCAATCTGTCCTAATATCTGATACGAAGACGTAAAGTGGTTACAGATAGAAATTGGTTCTAGATAAGAACCACAATAAAAATAAAAATAAACATCCTCCATATGTATCCCAATTTCTGTATGTGTTCATGCATTACTTAAAAACAATGAAATTTAAATAAATTGTTGTATGGAATTGAATCTAATTCAGTGATAACCGCTGGACGTGATTCGAGTCTGAATTTCCAAAGTCGAGCCATCACCTAAGCTTTAGTCACAATTTCGAGGAACTACGGCCGAAGCTGCTCCCGTAAGTTTCGCAATGCCAAGTCCTTGTCAAATGTGGATCTCCTAGCCAGTGGACTTAATTTATACTCGCTCCGTTTAAAAAAAAAAAAAAATTCTTTCAATTTTTAATTTTAACCTAAAAATATGTCAGAATGAAAAAGTAAAAGTATCTCTTTTTAAAAAAACAGAGATAGTATCTTTTTATCTTACTTGGCCATCATAATTACTTACAATGTACTCAAAGAAGTAAATTATGCGAATTCGTCAAACTAGCAAGCATTGAGTCATATGAGAACAAATACTCCATCTACATCGAGAGAGATAGAAATGGTCATTAGCGTGAGAAATGTGGTACCTACGTGTAGAGGTGTAAAACATGCCGGCACATTCCAGCACAACACATGAAGAGCCGTGCTATGTGTCGTGATGTGTTGTGCTAACGATTAAGACGTGATATGTCGTGCTGTGCTTTTAAAAAAAAAAAAACTCAACCCAGCATAGCTCATCAGCGCAGTACATAAACAACTGTGTTGTGCCGTGTCGTGCACATCTAACTTATATTATCTTCCACTAGTATTTTAGTAAATAGACAAAAGACATGGAAATATAGAAGACTTATATATTAACACAGAATAAGCATATGCAAGACTGATTGGTGAACAGGTTTAGATTACAAGTACAAGGAACTAAATACCGACTAGCAAAACATAAAAATAGAACAAGAAGAGCCAATATTCAGCAGCGAACAGCTCTATACATTCAAAATATACCCTATTCAAGACTGAATGAAGGCCTTAGAGAGCAAAAGCAAATATTTGATTGATGTACACCCAAAAAATTGCTTTACAAACAACTGCACATTCCAAACATAGCTATCAGCAGCACAAAAATTATTTGTAAGCTTTCATGGCTCTACCAGATCCATGTCAAAATAGTGGAATCACCTGTCAAACAAACATGTGTCTCATGACATTAGAGAGAATGACTGGAAATAATACAAGAATATAATTATATATACATACCATCCACTGATAAGTTAATTTTCCACATCAGAGAAGACTTCCTCGTACTTATCATTAAAATCTTGTCTTCTCTTTTTAGCATCATTCCAATCCTTGATACACACAAGAGCCTCCAAGATATCAGGGCCAAGACGACTCATTTTCTTGCTTAGAACTCTCCCACTTGCGCTGAAAACAGACTCTGAGGCAACTTTGGACGCTGGAGGAGTAAGCAAATCACGAGCCATTATCTGCAAAATGGGAAAACTACTGCCAATGAGTGTTCCAAAACTGAAGAATATCAAAATTACTACTTCTTTCCTTATCAGCAAGTAAAACAACAACATCTAACTCTAAATACTTGACAATTTCCGAAATTAAATTATTATTACTACTACTACCCAAAACAGTGGTAGAGGTAGCAGATAACAGTCTTTTCGAGGAATCTTGCTCATAAAAATTAGGTTGTTCAACAACAGCAGCATGAACACAAGTATCATACTTACTAGAATAATAGTTAAACAATCTCAAAACCATTTGATGAACAGACGAAAAACTATCAAGAGCAGGAATATTTAAGGCATCAGCAATTCCTTGAATCAATAAAACTGTTCCAGCAATCTTTTTCCTGGGATCCATAACTGACCCTAAACGGTGGTGGAACCATTTCGCAATATTATTTAAACTTCTCTTCCACCAACTTAAGAATTCTTTCATACAATATACCATCTCTACATTCTTTAAATGCTACTTCCATGTCATACAACTGATTTAGAGCCTTACAAGTAGTGGGATAGTAGGAACCAGATAACTTCTTAGTAGCAGCATAAAAAACACCCAAAAACTTCATAAATACCTCACTATTCTCAAAGTCAATCGAGTCCAATTCAAATTCACTATCAGCAATAGCATCCAAAATAAAATTTTCATAACCTTCAACTGACTTCAACATTAAATAACTAGAGTTCCATCTATCATGCACATCCAATGAAAATGATATAGGTTTCAAAGCAAAGTTTTCACACGATTTCTTAAATTCCTGAAGCCTAGAAGGAGCATGAGTAATGTAAAGAGTGGCACACCATTGTTCCTCATCAATCATCTCAAAAACAAACTATGGATAAAATAATCACAAGTTTTGTACTACATTTTCTAGTTTTCTTAGATATGGATTCAGCATCAATCAAACCTGGGGTACTTAAAAAACCTATTTATAAAACTTTTTGTATGTAATATTCAAATCATCATGTTATGTTCTATTCTCTCCGTTTCATAATTTTAATCCTTCTTTGGCTCTAGTATTTAATCAAGCGATTCTATACTAAAATATGACAACCAAACTTGACATACCAACGTTTGGTGAGTTCAACCGAGCTATGCTCTAACAAATATATTTTATAAAAAAATTACTCTTACTAAGATTTACATAGAATTTCGTAACTCTATGTAATATAAACTCTATGTAATATAAGAGACGAAAAAATAAGAATAAAAGATATTCTAAAATTTAGAAGACGAAAAAATAAGAATAAAAGATATTCTAAAATTTAGAAACTTAGTATTTTTATTAAGCATGATTCATGGAGTGGAAACTTTATAAAGAATTTTTAACAAAATATTCTTTTAGAAGCAATGAGTATAAAAAAGAAAGGTATTAATAATATTTGTTTTCTATTAATGCATATACTATATATGATTTTCAATCCGATCCCATTAAAAATGCTTTTATAAAAGTACAAGGATTTATTGAAAGTTTATTAAATAGAAGTAGGACACTAACAAACTACTATTTTAATATTTTCAGCTGGAAATCTTAATTGTTCTAGTAACAAATCATGTACAATATAGTTGATCCTTGCTCATAAACCACAACATTCTATCAACTTCTACGTTATACATTTAAAATTTTGTTATTTTTTCATTTCTTTTCTAATAAACCGGAAAATATATTAACGTTTAACCAAAAGTTGTACATCTCTTGTTCTGAAGCAATATAAAATCTGCACTTTACAAAATATTGTAGTATATAATTTGATCTGTTTAAAATATAGACTCTCCCATGTTTATTTTAAAGATCAACCAAAAAGTTATACATTTCCTTTTTTTAAGCAGTACAAAGTCTACTCTTTACAAAATACTCTTAAATTTGTTTTGTATTTATTATATATTCATTAGTTCTAAAGTTTTGCCCAGCTTCTGTTTATAGTAATATTTTCTAGTATAACTTATCTTCTTTTGAATGATATAGGTCTGTAGAGATGCTGTGAAGAAGGTAAAGGGTGATAAGGACAGATTCAAGGAGGAGGAGCAAGATGAAGAGAACCAGTTCATGGAGGAATTTGATGCTGAGAACCACTTCATGGAGGAGTTTGATGCCGAGGACCAGTCAGAGGAAAAGCAAGATGAGGAACTTAAGAAGAAAATGAGAAAAAGAAATCCAATGACAAACCTAAGATTGACCATATTGTGCATCTGCACCCAAAACACATTTTCATTTCGAAAGTGAAGGATAACAATCCTTTAGAATTACTTCTTGAGAATATTAACATCACCAAAATTGCATCTAATGTATGGCGTGAACTCTCAAATATACCCTTGTATCTTTTGTATTCATAAATTCAATTTAAACTGGATCCAAATTAAAAATCTTAAAGAGTATCTGTATAATCGGGAAATAGATATGTTAAAAATATCTCAAATAGACCCTTGTATCTGTTATACTTATAATATTGTTTTAAAAAACGGTTTGAAAATCTTAAAGAATATTTGTATAAATGCGTTAATATCTTTCTTGTTTATCCTTCATTCCTTTTAAAAGAAAACTATTTTCAAAATCTTAAAGGATATTTATATAATCAGCAAATAAAACTGTTAATATCTTTCTTGTTTATTCGTTATTCCTTTTAAAAGTATCCAGGAGTATTAAGGATTACTGGGATGGGACAGACCAATATCAAATGACAATTCCAAACGACAAGGTTAGTTAGATCTCTACATTGTGTGAGATCATGCATTTCGATTAGCTCTCTTTAGATGTTATAATAATTAAAATGACAATTCCAAACGACGAGGTTAGTTAGATCTCAACATTGCGGGAGATCATGCATTTCGATTAACTCTCTTTAGATGTTATAATAATGCTGGATTTACAGGTTGGTTTGGTCACGGGAAAACGTGGAGAGAAAATAAGAAGTACAGTAGAAACCTCTCTATATTAATACTCTTGGGAATTCACAAAATTATTAATATACAAAGGTTATTAATATAGAGAGGTACACATAGAGAATGTAAAATTCTAAGTTCAGTATGTGTTCAATGTATTTGTAGTTGTACTAGATGATGTACATATATTTTTATGTTCCATACACAAATACATGTATGTATCTAGCAACTTGTTAGGCTACTAGAGAATTTTTGACGTTTTCGACAACTATAAATAGTACTATAACGTATAGTAAAACATAAATCATAAATCTATTTACTTTCCAATAAATCAAAATATCATACAATGTTAGGAAAAGAACTTATATGAAATATAATTTTTTTATAAAAAGATGACAAGATTTATATTTCTTTAATATATTGTCGATTATTGATATATGGAGGTAATTTCCTTAAGGTGAGACTGCAAAAAACTATCAATATTAAACTGCAGAGGTTATTACTATATATAACTGGCCAGAGTTGGGACCATACTTTTTATTAATGTTAGAGCATAGCTCGGTTGAACCCGCCAAGAGTTGGTATGTCAAGTTTGGTTGTCATATTTTAGTGAATCAAAACTCAATTTAAGAGTCGCTTGATTATGTACTAGAGACAACTTTGTATAGGTTAGGCTAGAAAGATTAGGATAATGAGACATACAAGTATTCGAAGACTTGAAGAATGTGACGAACTAAATAGCTACATCGACGACATCATCCTTCCTCTTGAGGTTAGTAATATTTTGACTTGAACTATTTCATTCCCAACGTATCGTTCAAGTCGTGCTATATTAAAAACATAACTGCGAAGCTGTGAATGATTATACTCTAGTAGACATAGTGTTAAGGAATTATAATACGAAGTATTGAACTTCGAATATAAGACATCGACATAATCGTATGAATGCTATTGTGATTATGTGTATGGGTATGGGTGAAGATTTCGTCATAGGAAAACATGTTTACATTCGTTTAAAGGAAGTACATTCATGAACTCGTTTTATGAATCGAAATGGAAATCGCTAGGCTTATTGGTATTGTTATTCATTGCATATCTTTGGATTACCAATATGTGTGAGTTAGTAGAACCGATCATAACTTGTTATGTATCTTGGTAAAATTAGTCACAATGCCTGACTTATGTATTGGTATGACTTTTATTAGTGTAACCGATCCTAAATAATCACCTAAGATGGTATGATCGATAGTTGTAATTGGTGTGACCGATCCTAGTAATTGGTGTGACCGATCACAAAAGAGTTGTAATCGATCCTTGTAATTGGTGTAACCGGTCCTGGTAATTGGTGTAACCGATTCTGGTAACTGGTGTGACCGATCACAAGTAAATACCATGAGAATATGGTAACCGGTCCTGGTAATTGATGTGACCAATTTGGTAACTGATGTAACCAGTCCCAGTAACCATATCAAGGTAGAAACGATCCTTGTGTTTGGTAGAACCGTAAATCCATGATAAGTGTGTTGATTTGATCAATCACATAGTTCTTGGAAATCAGATTAACCAGTTCTAAACTTGTGTGGAAGTGTGGTATAATCGGTTCCAAGATTGTAAATATGAAAGAGGATTTACAAATAATTAAGATGTCGACATACTTTGAACATGTTCAGTAACTCTTATCTTTTATTGTTCAAAGATATTCCTTAATAGCTATAGGAGATCACAGACCGAAATAAGTTGATTTTTTTTTAATTAAGGTTGTTAATTTTTATATGCTTTTAATTACCAGCAATTAAAATGCATATCTCTGGAAAATAAAAATTGATAATGTGCATTTACTAATTGAAGATTTTCTAGTAGGATTTAGGTTATTTTTGGACAAAGCATTTCTAGGAATTATGAAAACCGATTTTGGAAATATTGCATATCTTAAGAATATTTCGGTTTTGGAAATTCCTTGGTGTCCAAACTTCCTTTGTCTATAAATACCCAAGTTTGCATTTCATGTAAACTATCCTAAGAGACAGCAAAACTACCTTGTTGTGTTGTTACTGGTGGAGCCGTCTATTCGGAGAGGAAAGTACCCTTATTAGGCGAAATCTCTTACGACCGCTCGTTTAAAGACTTCTGTGGGATCAAAAAGCTCTACGAGTACCATTGGTAAGAAAATAAATAATTGCAGTATTATTATTTTCGATTTGATTTGATTGACTAACGGTTGTTGAACTTTGATTGCACCTAGTTTGTTTATTCTTGAGAATCTTCTCTTCTGATATAAGATTCACTCAAACTAGATCGAAGTGTCGACGGGATCTTTAGAACTGTTTGTAGATCTAAATACATCTTGTGATAATCCATTGTTAACAGACTCCGTTCTGTGCGTGATTGATCACAAGAGATTCAAGTTTTGGTGTGCAGGTGTTTATTGAAGATTTAAGATGATTTGAAGACGAAGAAGATTTTTGATTTGGGTTCATAATCTTTGGTGTGCACAAAACTTGATCGGCTGGGATCCTACTATAATCGGTTTATCTTTGATAGATTTGATTGAGTAGTTGCGCAGATCGGCATCAGTATTTAGTATCTTGATAGATCCTATTATTGATTGCAAAATCTAAATTCGACTACTTTGGTAGTTGTTGAATAGATAGATCTAAACCCGACAAAGGAGTTTATTGGATTAAACAGAAGAGCCTTTGTCTAACTCATATAACTGAGATTGAATAGAGTTGTTACCGAACAGATTTGTTGTTCCTTTACTGTTTGGAATACGAACCAAAGGAATTGTTCCAGTGCGTGCACTTATTGAATGTCGGAAGCGAAGGGATACTGAAGAAACTAGGTGAACTATAGGTTTAGTTGCTTGGTCTCAACTATACGAAGTTGGTGTGAATTTGTATATCGGCTTAATTCTGAGAGTATTCAATTCTGGACTAGGTCCCGGGGTTTTTCTGCATTTGCGGTTTCCTCGTTAACAAAATCTTGCTGTGTCATTTACTCTCTTTTTTCCGCAATTATAATTGTTTTTATTATAATTTAAAGTAAATTACACAAACATTAACTTCATATTACTTGATAGTGATCCTATAGAGTTTGGTTAAGTCCGAACAAACGTTAACCTCGTATTACTTGATAGTGATCCTTTAGAGTTTGGTTAAGTCCAAACCTATTATCAAGTAATCACACTTTGATTGTTGTATTGTCTCGATCTCGTATCCATAGACGATCACACAAAGTGTGAATACCGATTCGTTGTATTTTCTCGACTCAGTCCATAGACAATCACTTTCGTAAGAGGAATTATAGGTGGAAAAGTTTTAGATTAAGGTATATTTTGGTACCCTCGTATTTTCAATTGGAATCAGAGAAGGCAAACACGAAAAGATCTAACAATCTGTGTTTGGTGCGATCCAACCTATAAGACTGGAATCTAAAAATGGTTTTTATAGAACCTGATAATGATTCAGTTAACGTAAAGCAAGGTATCAAGAGTTTTGAATTAACACTTGATGATGGCATCTACGAATCAATATATGAAGACCTTCATGAAATCAACTCGAGAGATTCTACTAGACAAGTTAATCTTGTTAATGATGTAGAAACTGATGACAACTGGAAAGTTTGTCTACAAAAGGGGTTGGATGAAATTTCCGATGATGATGACTAAGACTTTGAACGAGAAGTAGAACAGGATATCTAGGAATACTCTAAACTACTGGATCCTTTAAAAATAAAAAACTGAGAACTTCTAATTTTCTTGGTTTTATGACTCCTCTTTATCGTAAGAACAAGAAACTGAAGAGGGGTTTTCAAGGATATTATAGTGGTTATCGCACCAGTGACAATCTTCTTAAAGATCGTACAGACGAGATACATTCTAAGAAATTAGAATGTGAAAATCTTCGAAGAGATCTCTTTTTGTCGGAAAAGAAACTTGTTGAATCTGAAGCAAGGGTTAATTCTCAACAAAAGAGTTTTGAAGAGAAAGAAGGTGTATATCTCTCACGAGAAAAACACCTTGAGGCTGACCTAGCTGGTGCTCTTGATAAAATCAATACGTTGGAAGAAGAAAATTTGTACTTAAAAAAGTCCAATGATAGCACAAAATTTATCCTCATTGTTAGAAGAAGGAAGATATCATGGTGATACATGGGGATTATGATATAAGGAATCAAGTACTTCCAACGATAACAATGAGATAAAATTTGTAAAAGCTACAAATTCTTCTCAACCAGAGGATTTCACTGATGTCAAAGATGCTCCTATTTCTTGTAAAGAAGAAAAACCTGTCAAGCCTAAGAATTGTGTTCAACCAGCAACCATCAAAGAGAGCACTTCTGTCAATGTCAAGGAAGAAACAATGTTTAATAAAGATAAGAAGAAAAAAAAGAAAACTCGTCGAGCTCCAATGCAAGAGGATCCACAAAAAGGTAACATTAAAACTCAGTCTTCGTATGTTACTAAGCTTTGTTATTATTATGGTAATAAGGGACACTTGCAATGGGGATGCAAAGTTCGTAAGATGCAAGATGCACTTTCTTTTGTATCAAATGAATTGGCTAAGTTTGCTCCCCGAAAGAACTCAGATCGTTATTATCCTAAGTTTAGGCAAAAGAATTATTATAATGATAGTTCAAATTTTACCTATCGCTCGACAAGGTCATCTCATAAAAGACCCAATTATAAAAGGAGAGATGACTTTGTAAATGCTAAGACAAGATCTGATGTTCCAAATTGGATAAAATTTGTTTCGCAAAGTATTCAAAAGGACAATCGTCCTAATGGTATGAAGGAGAAAGCTTCTTTTACGAAACCGAACTCTAAATGGACCAAAAGTTAGTCCTCCATAGCCAAGAATGGACCAAAAGTTAGTCATAAGAATGACACTCAATTGATAAATGTTGGTAACAATGTTTTTGAGAGTCTTCTTGAAAGACTAAAGAAAGACATCATGTTGTCTAATGTCTCTTGTACAAATGCATGTTTTGATAATGATACTCTTCATCATAAATCAAAGAAGAAAAATAAGATATGGAACAAGAGTAATAAGAAAACCAAGCAAGAGGTCAAGAATGATGATTCTGTCTTAGTCACTTGTGACGAACAAGACAAGGATCAACTCAACACAACCTAGTGTGTTAGAATGTGCATGCTCACCTTGGTTCTCAATCTTTTGAAAGGTGAGGAAGCACATCAAAACTGAGCACATGATCTCTTGGTTATTATATGACTAACAACATCTTTAGGTAGATTTCTTTTCTTCTATACTCATACCTTCTCTGTATTTGAGCTTTTGATAGAAACGGTAATTTTTAGTTTATGATGTTGATATCTACTGATCATATATGTGTAGCTCTTGTTTTTACGGTTAAAACGAGCCAAAAATCACTAAATTCGGACATTGTATGCAAAAGTTATGTCTAAAACAGTTTAGTGTTGTGATCCATCACAAGTAATCACCATAACCGGTCCTGGTGATTGGTATAACCTATCACAAGTATTGTAACCGGTCCTGGTGATTGGTGTGACCCATCACAATCAATCACCGTAACTGGTCCTGATGATTGGTGTGATTGGTCCATACGAAGGAGTGTAAAACTGTTTTTCCCATAACTTCTTCGTCCGTACTCGGAATGACCTCATTCTTTTTGCGTTGGTTTCGTAATTCAATTTCCTACAAGATTGAGGTAATTGCAATACTTGATTTTCTGTTGAATATTTATGGTGTATTGCAAATTGGATTTATGGGATGTTTGATTTCGGTTTTCATAACCTTAATATTCGATCTCATATGATGTGAACCCTTATGGTTTGTGTGGCTTTTTGATTTAGCGGGATTAAGTTCTAGCCCATGTTGGTAGGATTTATCAAAAGATCATAAGGTGTTCCGATTAAAACTCATGTGTGAAAAAGTCACAATATGTTGAATCGACTTTGGTTTAGCATAAAAGCATATGTGTTTCGGTGTTTTCAACTTTTGCTATGCATTAGTTAAAAACCAATTCAACCTTTCTCTGGTAAATGTTGTTGTTGTTGTTGTTGTTGTTCTTTTGTTCTTGCAAGAGGATGACAACACAATGGGGGAGAGTTCTAACTTGAACTTGCGCTTAATGATATATCTTTCGGGGAGAAGAGGATGCGGAATATGAGGTAACGAATTGGTTAGTTAATCGTTTTCCTATTTAAGAAAAGCTTGAGTTTATTGCATATATTTTGCTTTTGCTTAACAAAATTAGGTACAATTGATGTTTATTCCATTATGTGTGTGTGATTCAATTGTTTCCGGTGAATAAAAATTGGTTTGATATCTTTCCTTATTGGTTGGTATCAATTGTTTTAGACTTAACGAAATTTCGGTGCAATTGCGGTGCTTTAATGTCTATGTTTATTTCAATTGCTTCCGGTTAAGAAAAATAATTATGCAAGTTGATTTATTTGGTTGGTATGAATTATTTATGGCTTAACAAAATAGGGATCATTTGTTTAGTCCAATTCGATTCCGGATAAGAGAAACTAAGTTAATTCTGATCTTAGTTAGACTTATCAAAAGTAAAGGATTCGGTTATTCAAGTCTAATCGAATGCCTTGACAAGAAATATTAGTCAACTAACCTAGTATTTTGTCTTGTCAAAAGTGAAAGGTCCAAGTTATTGTCTGAATAATTAGTGCCGGATGAGAAAAATAAAGTTAATTCTGATCTTTATTTTGGTCTAATCGAAACAAGCGATTATACTTGTACAATCGGTTTAGCAAGGGAACTAAGTTTTCTTAGTCAATTTGTAAAACTATTAGGGAAAATTTCTTCAGGAAATTGTTTCCTTGATAACATATTAAAACCAAATTACTTGTAGTTTCGGTTTTGGTATTGGTTATCTAAAGTGGTATATGAAACCTTCGTGCTTAACTCTTATAGGTTATACAATTCTTTTAGATTGTAAGATCCTTTCGGTTTTTGGTATTTGCTCGTACCTTTGTCATTTTGTGACAAAAAGGGGGAGAAATATATGGAGTAAACAGAGTGATTTGTAATCACTTAGGAAAGGACAATTGTGCTTAAGCATTATATCTAACGAAAGAGTAAATAATTAACTAAGGGGGAGAAACATATCATATGTCGATTGTAGTTATTTGGACTACAAAGGGAAATAACAAAGATGTGCGGATTGAAAATCTACGTATCTTACCTTTAGGGGGAGTATTATCTTTGTTATTTAATGTCTTCAGCGGCATTTATGGATTGAATATATGAAGGGTATTGTGCCGTTGAAACTTGGAATCAAGCGTATGTATAATGAATTTTTGTAATTTGTTTATCCATATGATTGTAAGAGTTTTGTCACTAAAATTGAAAAAGGAGGAGATTGTTAGAGCATAGCTCGGTTGAACCAACCAAGCGTTGGTATGTCAAGTTTGGTTGTCATATTTTAGTGAATCAAAACTCAATTTAAGAGTCACTTGATTATGTACTAGAGACAACTTCGTATAGGTTAGGCTAGAAAGATTAGGATAATGAGACATACAAGTATTACTCGAAGACTTGAAGAATGTTAAGAAGTAAAGAGCTACATTGACGACATCATCCTTCCTCTTGAGGTTAGTAATATTTTGACTTGAACTATTTCATTCCCAACGTATCTTTCAAGTCGTGCTATATTGGAAACATAACTGCGAAGCTGTGAATGATTATACTCTAGTAGACATAGTGTTAAGGAATAAGAATACGAAGTATTGAACTTCGTATATAAGACATCGACATAATCGTATGAATGCTATTATGATTATGTGTATGGGTATGGGTGAAGATTTCGTCCTAGGAAACAATGTTTACATTCGTTTAATGGAAGTACATTCATGAACTCGTTTTATGAATCAAAAGGGAAATCGCTAAGCTTATTGGTATTGTTATTCATTGCATATCTTTGGATTACCAATATGTGTGAGTTAGTAGAACCGATCATAACTTGTTATGTATCTTGGTAAACTAGTCACAGTGCCTGACTTATGTATTGGTATGACTTTTATTAGTATAACTGATCCTAAGTAATCACCTAAGATGGTATGATCGATAGTTGTAATTGGTGTGACCGATCCAAGTAATTGGTGTGACCGATCACAAAAGAGTTGTAATCGATCCTTGTAATTGGTGTAACCGGTCCTGGTAATTGGTGTAACCGATTCTGGTAACTGGTGTGACCGATCACAAGTAAATACCATGAGAATATGGTAACCGGTCCTGGTAATTGATGTGACCAATTTGGTAACTGATGTAACCGGTCCTAGTAACCATATTAAGGTAGAACCGATCCTTGTGTTTGGTAGAACCGTAAACCCATGATTAGTGTGTTGATTTGATCAATCACATAGTTCTTGGAAATCAGATGAAGCAGTTCTAAACTTGTGTGGAAGTGTGGTATAATCGGTTCCAAGATTGTAAATATGAAAGAGGATTTACAAAGAATTAAGATGTCGACATACTTTGAACATGTTCAGTAACTCTTATCTTTTATTGTTCAAAGATATTCCTTAATAGCTAAAGGAGATCACAGACCGAAATAAGTTGAGAATCTTTTAATTAAAGTTGTTAATTTTTATATGATTTTAATTACCATCAATTAAAATGCATATCTCTGGAAAATAAAAATTGGTAATGTGCATTGTCTAATTGAAGATTTTCTAGTAGGATTTCGGTTATTTTTGGACAAAGCATTTCTAGGAATTATGAAAACCGATTTTGGAAATATTGCATATCTTAAGAATATTTCGGTTTTGGAAATTCCTTGGTGTCCAAACTTCCTTGATCTATAAACACCCAAGTTTGCATTTCATGTAAACTATCCTAAGAGACAGCAAAACTACCTTGTTGTGTTGTTACTGGTGGAGCCGTCTATTCGGAGAGGAAAGTACCCTAATTAGGCGAAATCTCTTACGACCGCTCGTTAAAGACTTCTGTGGCATCAAGAAGCTCTACGAGTACCATTGGTAAGAAACTAGATAATTACAGTATTATTATTTTCGATTTGATTTGATTGACTAACGGTTGTTGAACTTTGATTGCACCTAGTTTGTTTATTCTTGAGAATCTTCTCTTCTGATATAAGATTCACTCAAACTAGATCGAAGTGTCGACGGGATCTTTAGAACTGTTTGTAGATCTAAATACATCTTGTGATAATCCATTGTTACCAGACTCCGTTCTGTGCGTGATTGATCACAAGAGATTCAAGTTGTGGTGTGCAGGTGTTTATTGAAGATTTAAGAAGATTTTAAGACGAAGAAGATTTTTGATTTGGGTTCATAATCTTTGGTGTGCACAAAACTTGATTGGCTGGGATCCAACTATAATCGGTTTATCTTTGATATATTTGATTGAGTAGTTGCGCAGATCGGCATCAGTATTTAGTATCTTGATAGATCCTATTATTGATTGCAAAATCTAAACTCGACTACTTTGGTAGTTGTTGAATAGATAGATCTAAACCCGACAAAGGAGTTTATTGGATTAAACAAAAGAGCCTTTGTCTAACTCATATAACTGAGATTGAATAGAGTTGTTACCGAACAGATTTGTTGTTCCTTTACTGTTTGGAATACGAACCACATGAATTGTTCCAGTGCGTGCACTTATTGAATGTCGGAAGCGCAGGGATACTGAAGAAACTAGGTGAACTATAGGTTTAGTTGCTTGGTCTCAACTATACGAAGTTGGTGTGATTTTGTATAGCGGCTTAATTCTGAGAGTATTCAATTCTGGACTAGGTCCCGGGGTTTTTCATCATTTGCGGTTTTCTCGTTAACAAAATCTTGCTGTGTCATTTACTTTTGTTTTCCAATTATAATTGTTGTCATTATAGTTTAAAGTAAATTACACAAACGTTAACTCCGTATTAGTTGATATGTAGAGGTTATTAATATATGGACGTTCTACTGTTTGCAAGCAAAGTCAGGAGCTTGTATTCAGGTGACATATATCAACCAATTGTACTTATCATTCTTTTCTACTTTTGATTTGCTTACTAATCTCATCTTTTGTGTTTTTACTATACAGACAACAACAGTATTTTGCATAAATTTGTTTTACAAACGTTCATGTTGCCTTTTCTTGTTCCAGCTGATTCCATTGCATCCACCTCCTTGTGAAACATCAACAGAAATGACTGTGTACGTTGATGGTACAGCAGAACAGATTAAGCTGCAAAACCATTGATCAACGAAGTAGTAAGTGAGGTATGTTTTGAACTCCCCATTCGCATGGATCTGCACCTATTATTATTTATGTTGTCGCGCAACCATTTGTATCAGTTTATAGATCCACCGTGATAAGTGATAACATGATTGATGAATGTATTATACTGGTCAGTTAGTTTTACAAATGCACTAGTATCACCTTCAACCTTTTTTTTAGTTAGCTGGGATATAGACAGGTCATGACATAATTTCTATCATCGTATGAATTATGAATGGAAGTGTATATCCAAGGAAGTAGATACGATCTCCATCTTGGGTACCAAGCATATTGATCGGTTACCTCTTGGGATCCGTAGTAACATTGACCTTTTCACGGCACGGCTTTCTCTTTCTCTCATCATTTAGTTTAGCAATGGAGTAACTTACGTGTGAAGTATATGCAATAGGGATATTAAGGTAAATAGGTTGGCATTCATTAGTATCCATGATTGAAGAATCCATGACCACTCCATATAAAGTGTTCGGAAACCATTGGAGCAGGAAGTAGAAGATGCATGAATTCGCCAGGTTGAGCAAGTTAGAACTCTCATAAATCATAAATTTCAATTCGCTCAAACCTGATACGTCCCTTGTTCCTCATTAAGGTTTAGAGGTACTAACAGTAATTCTAAATTGTAGAAAAGAATAGATGTGCAGTTAGAGTAGGGCACAAAGAAATATCCAAGGATTAAAATTTTCTTAATTTTTTCAAGTAAGAAAGCGAGGAACGAAAATTCCTTCATTGTATATGACCTGTCTTTATTGTGGTAAGTACTCAATCTCTCTGTGGTTTGGAGGTGCTTAAGGTTTTAGAATTCTAATCTGTTTACTTCATTGGGTGAATTGTGCAGTACCCACGACAAATATCTTAGCTCATTTTCGTGCCTTATAATTACGTAGTAGTGGAATACTTTTTTTTTTTTTTTTTTGTAAATAAGATATTTCATTGAAAAAGACTAAGACTCAAAGTGAGTTGATGTTACATTAGGAGTAGAGCCATCTAATCTGGGATCTTGAAAATATCTCCAAATATTAGACTTATCTACTGATAGTTGATTCATAATACATATAGGAGGTAGATTCTCCCAATCTAAAACCAAATTTAGAGGTCTTACAAATTTAGCTAAGATGTTCGCAGCTCTATTCCCTAGTCTAGGAACAAAATGAAATCCCAAAAAGTTAGAGCATAGTATAGTAATCTTGATTGCTTCATTGAGACAGGCTTTAGTACGCCAAGAAATGTCTGAATTTTTCCCATGAAAGAAGTTGAAACTACTTTCACAGTCACCTTCAATACTAAAACTTTGAATCTGCTTCTCCTTAGCCCAAACT
The DNA here is from genome assembly GCA_023531105.1 of Papaver atlanticum. Taxonomy (NCBI): domain Eukaryota; kingdom Viridiplantae; phylum Streptophyta; class Magnoliopsida; order Ranunculales; family Papaveraceae; genus Papaver; species Papaver atlanticum. The sequence continues at coordinate 950,702 of JAJJMB010008951.1, read as the reverse complement.
GCCGCCTGGAGCACTCGTATATCTTCTGCTTCTTTTGAGTCTGAACCTGCTGACTGTCCTGCTCGTCCTCCTTCACAAATTCCTGCATCATTCCTCATGATTATAGCATAGCTGGATGGTAATATGTCATAAATTCATGCTGCATCAACATTGATTTTTAGTGAATATTCGTGCTTTCCAGATAGGAGCTATTTTCTTCTGTTGTACCTGTTTAGTTTTTGTAGGTTTACCATTTCTTGTACACCAGAAGGAGATATGTCCATGAATTTCTAAAGCTAGCCTAGTAGCAGTTTTAGCTTTATCTTCAAAAACCATATTGCATCTCTCTTTCCAGATAAACCACATCTTAGTAAGAAGTAATTTCATAGAAAATTCTTGTATGGGGATATTGATCCAGTCTTTACAGAAATAAAAAATCTTACTAGAATTATCTAAAATTAAGGAGATAGGATTAGGTGTTGAGTTCCATACCTCCTTAGCATAAGGGAAGTGAAAGAGAAGATGTTCAGTTGTTTCTACTTCTACTTTACACATGGTACAATGAGGGACTACATCTTTAACTTTTCCAAAAAGTTAAGAATTTGTAGGCAGTGCATTTTGTAAACATTTCCATAAAAATAACTTTATTCTTTCCGAGATATTTAGTTTCCACATGGATTTCCAGAAAGACTCAGGCAGGGTGTTAGAGCATAGCTCGGTTGAACCCACCAAGCGTTGGTATGTCAAGTTTGGTTGTCATATTTTAGTGAATCAAAACTCATTTAAAGGGTCGCTTGATTATTTATTAAAGTCAACTTCGTATAGGTTAGCTAGAAAGTTACTAGGATATGAGACTTACAAGTATTACGTGAAGACTTGAAGAATGTGAAGAAGTAAAGAACACCTAAATTAGACTTGCATAGTTAACATACAAAGTACACAACCTGTATTATATCAAGACATGGTAGTAGTTCTAAAACTCTCATTTAATCATTGAAACATCCTTGGAAGACAACAATGGTAATCTTACACATACCACTAGCTTCAAGTTATTTTCAAGTGATTAATCGATCAATACGAAACTTCCCAAGTTGACATCAAATGATTGTCTCACACAAATCATATAAGATGTCCAAGTTAATTTTCACATGATCATCTTTGACTTACTATTTTGTTTCCAACAAATAAATTGTCTAGACCTAAACTCGTCAAGTATACGATGAACTTAGCTAAAGTTAAAAGCTTCCGACATGTATTTTGAGAAATATATATACGAGATAAACTCGGCTCGAAATATCAAATGTGTATAATGTAAAAGTCTATATAGCTATACGACTTGGTTTATTTAGAAGATAAAATATAATAGACTTATGAGTGATAGATAAGTTTTAGTCTCCACATACCTTTTGTTGATGAAGTTCCTCCAAGCTCTTCAGTAGATCTTCTTCTTCAATTGGTGAACGTCGTGAAGTCTGAAGCTCAACTACACACTTATATCCTAATCCGAGACATATCTATAAGTAGACTAGAAATCAAGTATATAGTTTTGATCAACTAAACTTGACAAAAAAGAGCTTGAGATAGCAACGCTTGCGAGTTCGACCGAGCAGTGCTCTAACAGTTCTTGCATTTTCTCTCTAAAGTTTGTTTCAGTACTTGAGTACCACAGTCACATATTTTGTATTTATAAAGGGAATGAACAAAAATGAATCCATATTTGGGTATACAAGTAGTTATCACATTTCTCACTCTGATGAATTTCCGATTTTTATTTCTCTTGATGTGGAAGCAGTATTTTATAGATGACTCTCACTGCTAGATGGTTACTCAAATTTGCATAATTTTGAGTATTTCAGTGACTTTGATGCTTCGGTGAGTAAATTGTAAGAAATTATGATTGCCAAATAAGGAAAAAAGTTTTTTAAAAAAGGTCCATTGGCCGAAATATCCACACATAAATAAGGATTTCGCATTATGAAACTTAACGGAGCAATTTTGGCAATAGTTCCTCAAAAAGTTCTTTGGCCATAATTCCTCAAAAAATTAAAAAGCTTTTGCTGACGACTCTTTCAGAAATTCAGACTCGAATCACATCCAATATTTACAAATAAATCAGTTGCAACTCATATATAAAATTCATTGTAATTGAGATATTCATTATGCAATTTCATGAACACGTATAGAAACTGAGGTACATATTAAGAATGGTTTTTATTGTATGTAGAACCTATATGTAACCACCGCACGTCTTATTATTAGATATGACAGATGCTTATGGGCATTCTCCAAGACTAGCATCAGGATAAACGGTTTCAATCTCTTCAAGAACTCGAAATGTTTTCAGACGGTTGATACCGCAGGGACCTTTTGTACTAACTGTGATGTTGTTTATATACCAGTGAGGATTTAATTCCCCTTTTTTCTCCCTTTGATTGCAACCCAACAGATATTATCTGTTAGAGCATAGCTCGGTTGAACCCACCAAGCATTGGTATGTCAAGTTTGGTTGTCATATTTAAGTGAATCAAAACTCATCTAAGAGTGGCTTGATTATGTAACTAGAGACAACTTCGTATAGGTTAGACTAGAAAGTCTAGGATTATGAGACATACAAATATTACTCGAATACCTGAAGAATGTGAAGAAGTACCGATCTACAACGACGACATCATCCTTCCTATTGAGGTTAGTAATATTTGACTTGAATTGTTTCATTCCTAACGTATCTTTCAAGTCGTGCTATATTGAAAACATAACTGCGAAGTTGTGGATGATTATACTATAGTAGTGAGACATGATCATATGATCATAGTGTTAAGGAATGAGGATACGAAGTGTAACGCTTATCATTTGAACTTCGCATATATGACATCGACATAATCGTATGAATGCTATTGTGATTATGTGTATGGGTAAAGGTGAAGATTTCATCCTAGGAAACAATGTTTACATTTGTTTAAAGGAAGTACATTCATAAACTTGTTTTATGAATCGAAAGGGAAATCGCTAGGCTGATTGGTATCGTTATTCATTGCATATCTTTGGATTACCAATATGTGTAAGTTAGTAGAACCGATCATAACTTGTTACGTATCTTGGTATAACTAATCACAGTGCCTGACTTATGTATTGGTATGACTTTTATTAGTGTAACTGATCCTAAGTAATCACCTGAGATGGTATGATCGATATTTGTAATTTGTGTGACCGATCCTAGTGATTGGTGTGACCGATCACAAAAGAGTTGTGTAATCGATCCTTGAATTGGTGTAACTGGTCCTAATAATTGGTGTAACCGATCCTGGTAATTGGTGTAACCGATCCTAGTGACTTGTGTAACCGATCACAAGTAATACCATGAGCATATGGTAACCGGTCCTGGTAATTGATGTAACCGATCCTGGTAACTGATGTAACCGGTCCCAATAACCATATTTAGGTAGAACCGATCCTTGTGTTTGGTAAAACCGTAAACCCATGATTAGTGAATTGATATTTGATCAATCAAATAGTTGTCTTGGAATACAGATGAACCAATTCTAAACTTGTTTGGAAGTGTGGTATAATCGATTCCAAGATTGTAAATATGAAAGAGGATTTACAAAGAAAAAGATGTCAACATACTTTGAACATGATCAGTAACTCTTATCTTTTATTGTTCAAAGATATTCCTTAATTACTCAAGGAGATCCCGGTCCGAAATAAATTAAGAATATTTTAATTAAGGTTGTTAGTTTTATATGCTTTAATTACCAGCAATTAAATGCATATCTCTAGAAATTAAAAATTGGTAATGTGCATTTACTAATTGGAGATTTTCTATTGAGAGATTTCGGAAAATATTGGACAAAGCATTTCCATAAATTATGAAAACCGATTTGGGCATTTATTGCATATCTTGAGAATATTCGGTTTTTGAAATTCCTTGGTGTCCAAACATCCTTGGTCTATAAATACCTAAGTTTGCATTTCTAGCAAACTATCCTAGGAGCCAGGCAAACTTTATCTTTTTGTTGTTTCTGGTGGAGCCGTCTATCCGGAGAGGAGAGTAACCTAATTAGGAGAAATCTCTTACGACCGCTCGTTTAAAGGCCTCTGCGGGATCAAGAAGCTCTACGAGTACCGTTGGTGGGAAACTAGATAATTGCAGTTTATTTTAGTTTATGATTGATTTAATTGACTAACGGTTGTTGAACTTTGATTGCACCTAGTTTGTTTATTCTTGAGAATCCTCTCTTCTGATATAAGATTCACTCAAACTAGATCGAAGTGTCGACGGGATCTTTAGAATTGTTTGTAGATCTAAAGACATCTTGTGATAATCCATTGTTAACAGACTCCATTATGTGCGTGATTGATCACAAGAGATACAAGTTGTGTTGTGCAGGTGTTTATTGAAGATTAAAGAAGATTTGAAGACAAAGAAGATTTCTTATTTGGTTTTTATAACTTTGGGTGTGCACAAACCTTGATCGGATGGGATCTAACTAGAATCGGATTTATTTGATTGATTATTTGTGTGATATGGGCATCATCTTATAGTTTCTTGTTGAATTCTCGGTAGTTGTTTGATAGATTGATCTAACTAGGCAAAGGGGTTTATTGATTAAACGGAAGAGCCTTTGCATATGACATGAGATATCTTTATCTGAAAGAATCAAGAGAGTTGTTACCAAACAGATTTGTTGTTTCTTTACTATTTGGAATACGATCCAAAGGAATTGTTCCAGTGCGTTCACTTATTGAATGTCGGAAGCGCATGGATACCGAAGAAACTAGGTGAACTATAGGCTTAGTTGCTTAGTCTCAACTATACAAAATTGGTGTGATTTTGTATAGCGGCTTAATTCTGAGAGTATTCAATTCTGGACTAGGTCCCGGGGTTTTTCTGCATTTGAGGTTTCCTCGTTAACAAAATCTTGTTGTGTCATTTACTTTTATTTTCTGTAATTATAATTGTTGTTATTATTATTTAAAGTAAATTACACAAACGTTAACTCTGTATTACTTGATAGTGATCCTATAGAGTTTGGTTAAGTCTGAACCTATTATCAAGTAATCACACTTTGATTGTTGTATTGTCTCGATCTCGTATACATAGACGATCACACAAAGTGTGAATACCGATTTGTAGTATTGTCTCGACTTCGTCCATAGACAATCACTTTCGGTAAGAGGACTTATAGGTGGATAATTTAAAGATTGTGGTGTATTTGGGTACCCTCGTCTTTTCAATTGGTATCAGAGCAGGCAAACACGAAAAGATCTAACAATCTGTGTTTGGTGCCATCCAACCTATAAGAAATGAACTCGAGTTCACATGGATCGATTTTAGTTAACGTACCGCCAATATTTGACGGAACAAACTATCTATGGTGGAAATATGCTATGAGATCTTTTCTCTAATCACGAGACTTTAATACTTGGCTATTAGTCGTTGATGATTATAATTGCCCGAAAGTATAAAATTCAGAAACTAAGTTTAAACGCTTAGTAGATTATACAAGCGAAGAAAAGGCTTTTGCAAAGAAGAATTCAGATGGTTTGGATGATATTATACATGCTGTAAGTCGTGATCTACAACATCATGTATCTACTTTCCAAACTTCAAAGGAAGCTTGGGACAATCTTCAGATCGTATTTGAAGGTAATACATCAGAGAAATAAGCTAGACTTCAAACTCTTACGTCTGATTGGGAAAACCTTCGAATGGATAACAACGACACTTATAAAGAGTTTCATATTAAACTCTCTGAGATAGTTAATGCTTCTTTCTCGCTTGGAAAGACTATTTCTGAAAAAGATATAGTGTGCGAAATTCTCAGATCGTTGTCATCTAGATACGAATCTAAGAAGCATGCAATCATAGAAGCAAATGATCTTTCAACACTCTCACGAAGCACACTCGTTGGAAAGTTAAATATATTTTTATCATGAATCACAATCTATTCAAGATAAAGGAATTGCTTTTAAAGCTGCAAATTTTCCAAAAGCTCGAATGGAGAAAGATAGATTGATGGATGATTCTGATGAACTGATTGCAGAAAATTCTGATGATGAAATTGAACAAGCATTATCATTTATCACTAGACAGTTTCGAGATCTCTTAAAGAAAAGAAATAAGAGATTCATAAAAGATACTCATCGATCTTCTCGACCCCATGATCGAGTTCCTGTTAAGAACAAGAAAGATCAGGAAGAAGATGATGAATATCATCCTCAGTGCTTTAAGTGTAAAGGTTTTGGTCATATGGCTAAAGACTGTCCTAATCTTAGGAAATACACTGGAATCAAGGCATTGGTTGTAATGCTAGATGAGACCTCTGATTCATATGTTTCTGAAGAAGAGGAAATAGTTAATATTGCATTAGTGGTCAATTTAATTCCCTCTTCCTCCATTAGTGATTTAACCATTTTAAAGATGGATATGTCTTACGATGTTAATAAATCATCTAATGGTAAAAGGAAAAATAAGACAAAATGCAAAACTGTCTCAAAAAACAGAGTTGCTAAAAGTTGCATATGCAACTCCAGTCAATCTCAAGATACTTCGTTAATTCGAGGTAACAAGAAAAGAGTTTTTCATACGATACTAGATCAAGGACACAGTGATTGTTCCAAATCCCATAATGAGAGAAAATCTCATACTAATACCACTTAATCGGTATTAGAATTACATCCTCACCCTGTGTGCCGAATCTGTGTGTGAGGAAGTAAAAAACAAGGCACTTTTGTGTAGATTATAGGAATAAAATCTAGTAATCGAAAATATATTCAATATATTCGTATTTATAGGAATATAATATTTTCGGAAGTATGAAAAATATAAAAGGATTCTTCTCCTACTCTGGTTATTCCTTGTCCGAGCTATGAGTCAGGATCCGATGTCTTCTCTTGATAAGGTGCATGATCTGAAAGATCTTTTTAAGAATAAATCTGCACCTTCTCTTGATGATTCTAAGAGGAAAATCAAACAGAGAGATTAGCTTAGCAAGAAGGAAAGAGAGAATATGATGAAGAAATATCAGTGTATTGAGGCATTGACACACTTTTGTGTTCAATCAAAGACATAATTACATGTTCTTGCAGAATCCTTCATGAAAACTTCTCAACTGCAAGAAATTCTGGTCAAGCAACAAGGTTATCTACTTGAATAAATTCACAAGCTGAAGACTGATAGTAATAATCTGCCTTCCTCTAGAACTGATATGAAAGACTAAGTTGCGAAAAATAGACATCAGTTTTTGATTTATTTCAACTATTGTATAAGGTTTATTTCTGAATAAAACTATCTATTATTTATGAATAAAATTATTAGTTTATAATTTTTCTTGTGATAGTTTTTGGATTACATATCCTGTGCTTGAATGCTTTATATTATTGCTATGTGTTTATGGGATGTTTGATTTCGGTTTTCTTACTTTAATATTCGATCTCATATGATGTGAACCCTTATGGTTTGTGTGGCTTTTTGATTTAGAGGGATTAAGTTCTAGCCCATGTTGGTAGGCTTTATCAAAGGATCATAAGGTGTTCCGATTGAAACTCATATGTAAAAATTCGCAATGTATTGAATCAATTTGTGTTTACATGAGCTTTGTTTAGCATAAACATATGTGTTTCGGGTTTTGAACTTTTTCTATTGGCACGCATTAGTTAAAACCGATTCAACCTTTCTCTGGTAAAGGTTGCTTTTGTTGTTGTTCTTTTGTTCTTGCGAGAGGATGACAACACAATGGGGGAGAGTTCTAACTTGAACTTGCGCTTAATGATATATCTTTCTGGGGAGAAGAGGATTCGGAATCTGAGGTAACGAATATGTTTAGTCCAATTCGATTCCGGATAAGAGAAACTAAGTTAATTCTGATCTTAGTTAGACTTATCAAATTGAAGGATTCGGTTATTCAAGTCTAATCGAATGCCTTGACAATAAATACTAGTTAACTAACCTAGTACTTGTCTTGTCTAAAGTGAAAGGTCTAAGTTATTGTCTGAATAATTAGTACCTGATGAGAAAAATAGAGTTATTTATGTACTTTATTTTGGTCTTATCAAAATAAGCGATTGTATTTGTGCAATCGGTTTAGCAAGGGAACTAAGTATCTTAGTCAATTTGTTAAACTATTAGGGAAAATTGCTTCGGGCAATTGTTTCCTTGAAAACATATTAAAACCAAATTACTTGTAGTTTCGGTTTTGATATTGGTTATCTAAAATGGTATGTGAAACCTTCGTGCTTAACTCTTATAGGTTGTACAAGTCTTTTAGATTTGTAAGATCCTTTCGGTTTGACTTTTTTTGCTCGAACCTATGTCATTTTTAGACAAAAAGGGGGAGAAATATATGGAGTAAACAAGTGATTTTTAATCACTAAGGAAAGGACAATTGTGCTTAAACGTTATATCTAACGAAAGAGTAAATCATTGACTAAGGGGGAGCAACATATCATATTGTTATTGTAGTTATCTTGACTACAAAAGGGGAATAACAAATATTTTCGGATTGAAAATCTACCTATCTTGCCTTTAGGGGGAGTATTAGCTTTGCTATTCAAATGTCAACAACGACATTTATGGATTGAATATATGCAGGTTATTATGTTGTTGAACTTGGAATCAAGCGTATGTGTAATGAATTTTTATAATTTGTTTATCCATATGTATTAAGAGTTTTGTCACTAAAATTAACAAAGGGGGAGATTGTTAGAGCATAGCGGTTGAACCCACCAAGCGTTGGTATGTCAAGTTTGGTTGTCATATTTTAATGAATCAAAACTCATCTAAGAGTCGCTTGATTATGTAACTAGAGACAACTTCGTATAGGTTAGACTAGAAAGTCTAGGATTATGAGACATACAAGTATTACTCGAATACCTGAAAAATGTGAAGAAGTAACGAGCTACAACGACGACATCATCCTTCCTATTGAGGTTACTAATATTTGACTTGAACTCTTTCATTCCTAACGTATCTTTCAAGTCGTGCTATATTGAAAACATAACTGCGAAGCTGTGGATGATTATACTCTAGTAGAGAGACATGATCATATGATCATAGTGTTAAGGAATTAGGATACGAAGTATAACGCTTATCTTTTTAACTTCGTATATATGACATCGACATAATCGTATGAATGCTATTGTGATTATGTGTATGGGTAAAGGTGAAGATTTCATCCTAGGAAACAATGTTTACATTTATTTAAAGTAAGTACATTCATACACTTTTTTTATGAATCGAAATGGAAGCTAGTCTTATTGGTATCGTTATTCATTGCATATCTTTGGATTACCAATGTGTGTGAGTTAGTAGAACCGATCATAAATTGTTATGTATCTTGGTATAACTAATCACAGTGCCTGACTTATGTATTGGTATGACTTTTATTAGTGTAACCGATCCTGAGTAATCACCTGAGATGGTATGATCGATATTTGTAATTGGTGTGACTGTTAGAGCATTGCTCGGTCGAACTCGCAAGCGTTTCTATCTCAAGCTTGTTTGTCAAGTTTAGTTGCCAAAACTATAAGTTTTGATTTCTAGTCTACTTATAGCTAAGTCTCGAATTAGGATAATAAGTGTAGTTAAGCTCTAGACTCCATGGCGTTCATCGAATGAAGACGAAGAACTACTCAAGGGAACTTGTGGAACTTCATCAACAAAAGGTATGTGGAGACTTGAACTTATCTATCACTCAAAAGTCTATCTATTCTATCTCCTATTTTGAGATAAAAGTCGTATTGCTATATAGACTTCAATTATATACATTTGCTATTTCGAGCCGAGTTTATCTAGCTTATCTATTTCTCGAAATATGTGTTGGTAAGCTTTCGCTTTAGCCAAGTTCATCTTTACTCGTGACAAAAGTCATGTTGATTATTTCAATAACATGAAAATCGCTTTGATGAAAATAGTTTGTGGATAACAACTATTTTAACATCCTCTAAGAAAGTTTCAATGATTGAAATGAGAGTTTAGATCAAGTAACCATGTTATGATATAAACATAGTGTGTTGTCACATTTGTGTAAAAGTCCAAAACCGGGAACCTAAAGTATGCGTACCCGTACACGTACTGGCGGTTGTTGGAAATCCGGGTAAGTAAGCTTACCCATACGCATACTGGCGGAAAGTTCACGTCCGTAAATTTCTGCTGGAGTTTGGAAGTGAAAAAAAAACTCAATCCGGTCACTTAAGTATGCGTACCCGTTTGCATACCTAAGAAGGTTACTTTCTAAAATCGGTTTGTTCATGAACTAAAACATTTATATAATAAGGAATGCAATCTTTGCAAACCGTGGCTATAATAAATCAAAATCGATTTTGCTTCGATTGTGTCTAGTATACTTCTATGAGATCTAAGCAATTGAACAACTCTTTAACTAGTTCATTTGAGTCACTTGAACTAGTTATGGTGAAGCTGGATAAGGTTGATATGAAAGTGCTCACATGGCTAACCATTGGTTAACTATTGTTTAACCGACTAAGTGTACATGTTTAGGTACGGTTACTCAAACCTAAATGAAGGTGCATTTCATTTGTGTATAAAAAGTTAAGTTCGATCTAACAGTTGAAAGATATTAGCTTGAATCTAATCAGGTTTTCATCTGACGGTGAATATTGAATGCTTTGTTACCAATGTAACTTAGATTGCAAACCTAATTTGAAATCTATATAAAGGAGAACTCTAGCAACTGGGAAACCTAATCCCCACACCTCATGTGTGATACTAGTTGCATAATCTAGAGTCTATTCTCCTTTAACCTTAGGTTTTTCACGAAACCCTGTAGGTTAACGACTTAAAGACTTCATTGGGATTGTGAAGCCAGACCCAACTATTTTTCTGTAGTTGCGTGATCTGATCTTTCTGTTTCTATCGTGATTGAGTGCAATCGTAAGATTGGCTTGAGATTTATATCTCTGATAGGAAAGATAGAAAAGTAGTCACAAACACCTTCGTCTCATCGTTTGTGATTCCACAATATCTTGTTTCGTTAATCGATTAAGATTATTGTGAGGTGATTGATAATACTAGGCTGTTCTTCGGGAATATAAGTTCGGGTTATCAATCGGTTCCTGTTCACCTTGATTTATCAAAAGACGGAACAAAAAATCATAGGTATATCTGTGGGAGACAGATTTATCTATTCAATAGACTTTTCTGTGTGAGACAGATTTGTTTATCAAGTCTTCGACTTTGGGTCGTAGCAATCTTAGTTGTGGGTGAGATCAGCTAAGGGAATCAAGTGCGTAGTATCCTGCTGGGATCAGAAATGTAAGGAACGCAACTGTACCTTGAATCAGTGTGAGATTGATTAGGGTTCAACTACAGTCCAGACCGAAGTTAGCTTTGTAGTATGCTAGTGTCTGTAGCGGCTTAATACAGTGTGGTGTTCAAATCTGGACTAGGTCCCGGGGGTTTTCTGCATTTACGGTTCCTCGTTAACAAAACTTCTGGTGTCTGTGTTATTTCTTTTCCGCATTATATTTTGTTATATAATTGAAATATCACAGGTTGTGCGTTGAATCAATCAATTGGTAAATCCAACCCTTGGTTGTTGATTGAAATTGATTGATCCTTGAACATTGGTCTTTGATACCATTCAAGTTATTTCTCTTGTATTCGATCAGGCTCACAAATTCCTATTTGTTTGATTGCGGATTGAATCGATAAATTGAGATATAACTCTTTGATATACTTTTTATTAAGATTGGGTCTTACTGTCTAGTTGATTCTCTTGAAAGTATATTGGAGTTAGTCCATACAGATTGCTAAGCGAAATATTGGGTGAGGTTGTTGTACCCCCGCTTTTTCAATTGGTATCAGAACGGGCAAACACGTTTAAGACCTCATAAGTCTGTGTTTGCAGCGATCTGACTCTATGGACAGAAGTGTTATCTCTCATAAACGCGTCACCAGAAACAAAAGTTTTGTTTCTAAAATGTCTATTAAAGAGAAATATTTGTCAATCTCAAATATAGACGAACCTAGTGTTCTAATTAAACAGACTAACACTGACATATGTTACCCCGATTACCCATCAAATGAGTCTGACTCAGTTGATGAAAGGGAAGAAGCCAAAGAGAGTAAATTGATTCTAAATCTTGTTAGAATCCAGGCTGATAGAAATAATCGGTTGAAAAACAATGTCAATGTTCTTCTCGGTATAGTGAGATATTGTGACTCTAAAGAAAAATCTCCTTGCAAGGAAAACGCTGAAGTTCGGTCATCACGTATCTTACTCGAGACGAACCTCAAAAAAGATGCTTTGGAAATTGAACATCTCTTGAGTAAACTCTCTATTCAAGGATGTTCCAAAAGGTCTACTATAATCTGCTTCTGTCACAACTGAAAGAGTTCCAGTTCTAGAAGTAAAATCAGAATCCTTTCTTATTGGAAAAGATGTGCTCATAGCCTCCTCTAATCAAGGAAGCTCCAAATCACATGGAAGGAAGAAATCTCCAAACGATGATGTTAAGTCTGCACTCTCTAATCACTCTTGTGATCAGAAAGTGTGTCTCTTTTGTGATTCAAAAGGGCATGTTAAGCAAAAGAGAAACTCTAGGTTGAATAACAATTCCATTGTTCGATTTCAACACACCTTAGATTTAATCCTCAAAGGTGTAACTGACATTCGTATGTCTAAACCAAATGGTTTCAGTACTCACCCTGTGTTTTCTACCAGGAAAGTCAGTTCGATGTGTTCCTCAAATGTTCAAAAGCATAACAGACTTCTTAACAAAAATCGTCCAAGAAGAGCTCATGAATTCTCTTCTGTCAAAAAGGGAGATAATGTTGTTTTTGATGTGGATAAAGTAACAGGAAAAGGGAGCAAAAATGATGACATGAAAAACAACCTAAACGAGATAATTGAAGGATATAAAGAGATCGTCAATAAGTTGTCTATTCCCTATAGTAAAGTTTTTTATGGTAAGAACTCAAACTGTGTCTCGTATTTTGATGACAGTGAGTTTTCTGATAATTTTTCACATCAAAAGGGATTCTTTCCTAGGTTAAAAAGAAAAAAGAGACTCAACCGTGAACACCGTTCATTTAATGAGCTTAGGGCTCATTCTTGTGCTAATTAATCACAAGGGTTGAAAACTTACTCATAAAAATCTTGTTGAGTAAGATGTGTTAATAATCAGGTATACTCTTGGCAAAATTTCCTTCTGTTTAGTTGAGCTATTTTCTTATCGTCCATAGCTAAACTATTGTCCACAGACAACTTTGCTTAAGTTTTGGTTGTATCTGAAAATGTTCTTCGTTTTGGTTTCTTTTTGCTTTAACTTCGAAGAAGCGTTTTTTACAACTAAGTTGCTTGCTACTCTTGTGCTCTAAATTGATTCTCTATGGAGATATGAAATTTATTGAGCCAAAATTTTGTGAAAATATTCACGTAGCAGAAAATTCAGTCGTGACATAAAAGTACGACCTTTTGTATGAGTTTTTGTTTTTGGGTCAAGTTGTGTTCGTACGGGTACCCGTGTTACTGTCACGAATCAATTTTGGAAACCCTAAAAGTTACCTTCCCTAAGAAACCATTTAAATACCAAACCTTTTGAGTTACGTACGCATACTCTGGGTTTTTTTTTCTTCAAGAATGTCTTCATTTTCTAGCTCTGGTGATTTTTCAAGAGGTTTTCTTGATAAAGGTATTGGTTTCGAGTCCAAAGGGAGGAAGAAAAGAACCCTGGTAGAAGAAGATTGTCCTAATGCCTCATGCTACTATGCCTATTCACATCAGGATATTGAGAATGAGGATATAGTTTCTGCTGAAGTGGTTCATAATTTTCTTAAATACTTTGAAGAAGCAAAAATGCAGCTCGTTGATACTATGAAGAGTCTTGATGTGTTAAGAACTGAGTTGAAAAAGGTTAATTCTGACCTTGTTCTCATGAAGACACATGTTAAAGAACTTCTCAATGAGGATATCTTCTCTGAAGAAGCAGTGGATGCTGTCAATCACAAGCTCAAAGATCTCAAGGCTCGTGAGGATTCCGAAAAGTCCATTTGATTTCAGTTCATGTTCGGTTTTGGTGATTTAGGAGTCTTTTTTTGTTTCTTAGCTTGTCGATTTTTGTTTTTGTCTAGGAAACTTCTTATGAGAATTTATTCTTGTGTTTTAAGAAGGATAACTAGGGTTTGGAATAGCAATTATTGTGAGTACACATAGCTATTTCAAACGATTTTCATCTTGCAATGTTTTTAGATTCATTTATTTAAATTCTAAAGTTTATTTAGAAGATGATTTTGCATTATTAATCTTTATGGTTTTATATATTGCAACTTGCTATGGGATATGTGTGTTTGCGTCCGTGAACTGTGACTGTCCCATACGTGGTCAAAAGTCAAGTCTTTCATATGTTAGTATGCAAGTATTGATAAAAGATTGAATTAGCTTTTGACAAACAAAAATTAATCCTATTATGTCTTTATGCAAATATTGAAGAAAGATAGGATGAACTTTTGTTTACAAAGATTAAAGTCTATTATATGTCATTGTGCAAATAGTGATGAAAAATAGAATTAATCTTTATGTATTCTGCGGTATTGATCTTCCCTGATCCATATCTTTATGTAAATACTGTGCGGCTCCGTAAGTTTTCTTATGTGAGCATTTCCGATTAAATTAATCATGGGTTCCCTTGTAGTTAATTTAATTGAGATTTTTTGGAGACAAATTCATGTTTCATGTGATTTGTTAATGTCCAAAGAAATCTTTCTTTTCTTGTAAAAGTAAGGTCGCTCTCGTTGTTCTTTCGGGAATGACATTTTATGGGGGAGAGTTCTTAATTGAAATTGTGCTTAATTGCCAAATCTTTGTGGGGAGTGCGGCTGTGGAATATTATAGGGGTTATCTTGTGTCTTTATAAACTCCTTGATGAATGCATTTAGTTTCGGCTATATGATTGCATCTAAACAAATTCATTTGTGCTTTTATTTTGGTCATGAAGTGTCTCTATGGAAATTTCATTAGGATCCCACTAATTTTCGTACCTTTGCCAATTTTATTGACAAAAAAGGGGGAGAATTAATGTGTAGTTTACACTACAAATACATATGGTTTTCGGATCATTATGCAAGGGGGGGTGGTTTTCATATGAGATAGAGTATTGACTAAGGGGGAGTGATACATATCACCATAGTATTGTTGTCAAAGTTGTGATACAATTGAACTTTGATGTTGTGTAATAATACTATTACACTATATAACAATGATTGAGAGTTATTGTTTTCTCATTGTTATAGCTACGGATCTTCAACAACAATGATGCGGAGTTGAACACATTTGGAATCACTGGAGTACTTAGAAGTGACGAATATTTCGAGTAATGTTTAAGAACCAAGGAGATCAAACATTTGGAAAAGAAGCTACAAAGTTTATTTATTTTGTATTCCATATGTATTGATAGTTTTGTCACTAAAATTGACAAAGGGGGAGATTGTTAGAGCATTGCTCGGTCGAACTCGCAAGCGTTTCTATCTCAAGCTTGTTTGTCAAGTTTAGTTTCCAAAACTATAAGTCTTGATTTCTAGTCTACTTATAGCTAAGTCTCGGACTAGGATAGTAAGTGTAGTTGAGCTCTATACTCCACGGCGTTCATCGAATGAAGTCGAAGAACTACTCAAGGGAACTTGTGGAACTTCATCAACAAAAGGTATGTGGAGACTTGAACTTATCTATCACTCAAAAGTCTATCTATTCTATCTCTTATTTTGAGACAAAAGTCGTATTGCTATATAGACTTCAATTATACGCATTTGCTATTTCGAGCCGAGTTTATCTCTCTTATCTATTTCTCGAAATATGTGTTGGTAAGCTTTCGCTTTAGCCAAGTTCATCTTTATTCGTGACGAAAGTCATGTTGATTATTTTAATAACTTGAAAATCGTTTTGATGAAAATAGTTTGTGGATAACAACTATTATAACATCCTCTAAGAAAGTTTCAATGATTGAAATGAGAGTTTAGATCAATTAACCATGTTTGGATATAAACATAGTGTGTTCTCACATTTGTGTAAAAGTCCAAAACCGGGAACCTAAAGTATGCGTACCCGTACGCGTACTGGCGGTTGTTGGAAAACCGGGTAAGTATGCATACCCATACGCATACTGGCGGAAAGTTCACGTCCGTGAATTTCTGCTGAAGTTTGGAAGTGAAAAACAAACTCAATCCGGTCACTTAAGTATGCGTACCCGTTTGCATGCCTAAGAAGGTTACTTTCTAAAATTGGTTTGTTCATGAACAAAAACATTTATATAATAAGGAATGCAATCTTTGCAAACCGTGGCTATAATGTTCATGAATTGATTCGAGTGAATCAAAATCGATTTTCCTTCGAGTGTGTCTTGTATACTTCTATAAGATCTAAGCAATTGAACAACTCTCTAACTAGTTCATTTGAGTCACTTGAACTAGTTATGGTGAAGATGAATAAGGTTGATATGAAAGTGCTTATATGGCTAACCATTGGTTAACTATTGTTGAACCGACTAAGTGTACATGTTTAGGTACGGTTACTCAAACCTAAATAAAGGTGCGCATTTCATTTGTGTATAACAAGCTAAGTTCGATTTAACGGTTGAAAGATATTAGCTTGAATCTAATCAGGTTTTCATCTAACGGTGAATATTGAATGCTTTGTTACCAAGGTAACTAAGATTGCAAACCCTGATTTGAAATTTATATAAAGGAGAACTCTAGCAACTGGCAAACCTAATCCCCACACCTCATGTGTGATACTAGTTGCATAAGCTAGAGTCTATTCTCCTTTAACCTTAGGTTTTTCACGAAACCCTGTAGGTTAACGACTTAAAGACTTCATTGGGATTGTGAAGCCAAACCCAACTATTTTCTATGTAGTTGCGTGATCTAATCTTGCTGTTTCTATCGTGATTGAGTACAATCGTAAGATTTGCTTGAGATTTATATCTCCGATAGGCAAGATAGAAAAGTAGTCACAAACACCTTCGTCTCATCGTTTGTGATTCCACAATATCTTGTTTCATTAATCGATTAAGATTATTGTGAGGTGATTGATAATACTAGGCTGTTCTTCGGGAATATAAGTCCGGGTTATCAATTTGTTCTTGTTCACCTTGATTAATCAAAAGACGGAACAAAAACTCGTAGGTATATCTGTGGGAGACAGATTTATCTATTCAATATACTTTTCTGTGTGAGACAAATTTGTTTATCAAGTCTTCGAATTTGGGTCGTAGCAACTCTTAGTTGTGGGTGAGATCAGCTAAGGGAATCAAGTGCGTAGTATCCTGCTGGGATCAGAGACGTAAGGAACGCAACCGTACCTTGAATCAGTGTGAAATTGATTAGGGTTCAACTACAGTCCAGACCGAAGTTAGCTTTGTAGTAGGCTAGTGTCTGTAGCGGCTTAATACAATGTGGTGTTCAAATCTGGACTAGGTCCCGGGGGTTTTCTGCATTTGCGGTTCCTCGTTAACAAAACTTCTGGTGTCTGTGTTATTTCTTTTCCGCATTATATTTTGTTATATAATTGAAATATCACAGGTTGTGCGTTGAATCGATCAATTGGTAAATCCAACCCTTGGTTGTTGATTGAAATTGATTGATCCTTTAACATTGGTCTTTGGTACCGTTCAAGTTATTTCTCTTGTATTCAATCAGGCTCACAAATTCCTATTTGTTTGATTGCGGATTGAATCGATAAATTGAGATATAACTCTTTGATATACTTTTTATTAAGATTGAGTCTGACTGTCTAGTTGATTCTCTTGAAAGTATATTGGAGTTAGTCCATACAGATTGCTAAGCGAAATATTGGGTGAGGTTGTTGTACCCCCGCTTTTTCTGTCACCGATCCTAGTAATTGGTGTGACCGATCACAAAAGAGTTGTGTAATCGATCCTTGTAATTGGTGTAACCGGTCCTAGTAATTGGTGTAACCGATCCTGGTAATTAGTGTAACCGATCCTAATGATTTGTGTAACCGATCACAAGTAATACCATGAGCATATTGTAACCGGTCCTGGTAATTGATGTAACCGGTCCCAGTAACCATATTGAGGTAGAACCGATCCTTGTGTTTGGTAAAACCGTAAATCCATGATTAGTAAATTGATATTTGATAAACCATATAGTTGTCTTGGAATACAGATGAACCAATTCTAAACTTGTTTGGAAGTGTGGTATAATCGATTCCAAGATTGTAAATATGAAAGAGGATTTACAAATAAAAAGATGTCAACATACTTTGAACATGATCAGTAACTCTTATCTTTTATTGTTCAAAGATATTCCTTAATTACTCAAGGAGATCCCGGTCCGAAATAAATTAAGAATCTTTTAATTAAGGTTGTTAATTTTATATGCATTAATTACCAGCAATTAAATGCATATATCTCTAGAAAATAAAAATTGGTAATGTGCATTTACTAATTGGAGATTTTCTATTGAGAAATTTCGGAAAATATTGGACAAAGCATTTCCAGGAATTATGAAAACCGATTACGGCATTTATCGCATATCTTGAGAATATTCGGTTTTGGAAATTCCTTGGTGTCCAAACATCCTTGGTCTATAAATACGTAAGTTTGCATTTCTATCAAACTATCCTAAGAGCCAGGAAAACTTCATCTTTTTGTTGTTTCTGGTGGATCCATCTATCTGGAGAGGAAAGTAACCTAATTAGGCGAAATATCTTACGACCGCTCGTTTAAAGTCTTCTGTGGGATCAAGAAGCTCTACGAGAACCATTGGTGGGAAACTAGATAATTGCATTTTATTTTAGTTTTCGATTGATTTGATTTACTAACGGTTGTTGAACTTTGATTGCACCTAGTTTGTTTATTCTTGAGAATCTTCTCTTCTGATATAAGATTCACTCAATCTAGATCGAAGTATCGACGGGATCTTTAGAACTGTTTGTAGATCTAAAGAAGTCTTGTGATAATCTATTGTTAAAAGACTCCGTTCTTTGCGTGGTTGATCACAAGTGATTCAAGTGGTGTTGTGCAGGTGTTTATTGAAGATTAAAGAAGATTTGAAGACAAAGAAGATTTCTTATTTGGTTTCTATATCTTTGGGTGTGCACAAACCTTGATCGGCTGGGATCCAACTAGAATCATATATATTCGACTGATTAGTTGTGTGAGATCGGCATCATCTTATAGTTTCTTGTTGAATTCTATATTGATTGATTGCAAATCTAAACTCTGCTACTTCGGTAGTTGTTGGATAGATTGATCTAACCAGGCAAAAGAGTTTATTGATTAAACGGAAGAGCCTTTTCATATGACTTGAGATATCTTAATCTGAAATAATCAAGAGAGTTGTTACCAAACAGATTTGTTGTTCCTTTACTGTTTGGAATACGATCCAAAGGAATTGTTCCAGTGCGTGCACTTATTGAATGTCGGAAGCGCGGGGATACTGAAGAAACTAAGTGAACTAGGTTTAGTTTCTTGGTCTCAACTTTACGAAGTTTTGGTTTAGATTTTGTATAGCGGCTTAATTCTGAGAGTATTCAATTCTGGACTAGGTCCCTGTGTTTTTCTGCATTTACGGTTTCCTCGTTAACAAAATCTTATTGTGTCATTTACTTTTATTTTCCATAATTATAATTGTTTTTATTATAATTTAAAGTAAATTACACAAACGTTAACTCTGTATTACTTGATAGTGATCCTATAGAGTTTGGTTAAGTCTGAACCTATTATCAAGTAATCACACTTTGATTGTTGTATAGTCTCGATCTCGTATCCATAGACAATCACACAAAGTATGAATACCGATTTTTAGTATTGTCTTGACTTCGTCCATAGACAATCACTTTCGGTAAGAGGACTTATAGGTGGATAATTTAAAGATTGTGGTGTATTTGGGTACCCTCGTCTTTTCATTATCCAACATACAAAGCAAATTGGTTCTGAATTATCTAACGAATTGGGTAGAAAGTACGTGTACCCTCAACCCATAACACCTCAATTATTAATCAAGTTAGTGGTGTTGATGGTTCCTTCGCCGCCAATCGCCTCAATTATTACGTCGAGTTTGTAATTAGACGGCCCTCTGGTAATGCAGATGTTCACTATCATTTCATAGTCATATTGTTTAGTAGCATGTGAACACCATGTATAAGAATGAGAAATTAGAATAGATTCGTTAAAAAAATAAAAATAATAAAAAATAAACATGACGATTCTATATACAAACAAAATCTATAAAGGGGTCATTTAAGTGCCTAAGTATTGATTGATGTTGAGGCCATAGCTAAGAAAACCATAAAATAGAAGTCACAACGGAAAAGTTCTGATGAGACTATTGAAACAAACTTACACTAGAGAACTCTGACAAATCAGCATGACGTAAGCGTGTTCTAAGTTTTTGAATCTGTTTTTTCTTGGTTATGAAATTTACCCAAATTCACATTCTCCTAAGCCTAATCAAGCATCTGTTCATCCTGTTCTTCAACAATTCTACAATCCACACAATTTTTAGCAACTCTTTTGTCCAATCATTCACTGATAAACATCAAAATACTCATAGGAAGCAAAACCAAAAAAAATCTAGATAAAACAACCTTATTTATATCAAGATCAACCACAAGAAAGCAGAAATCAACAGTCATTATTCTGATTATTAGCCTTCTTCATTACAACCAGTTCACCTAGCAAGTTAAATCAAAATTCTGGTTTTCAAAATACTCAGGAAAACCTGATAATCAACTCCAAATAACAGTTTTATTGATTCAAATCCTTAAAATTTTGGGGGGAAATATGTTTTTTTTTTACTTACGGCTTGGATAATTTGTCGTCCCAGCCGTTATGGAGAGAGATGGGTGGGAACTGATGTGTTCCAAGCCGTAAAACAATGAACACGGTTGGGTGTGTATGAACTCTAAGACGTATCAACATTCCATAATCCCCTGTGTCTGATTCACGGCTGTGTTACCTAGACGTAAATCTGGTTGGTTTTCTGAATTTTGTTGTCGTGATTCATCAAATTTTTGACTTTCATTCATTAATTTATAATGTCACCATTACATAATTAATTAGCGTTACATCCCATTATACCTAAATGGAAAAAAGAAAACTTAAAGTATTACAGTTAAATAGTCAACCTTTTTTACATTTTCAATAAACTGTTCGTGATCCAATAGCATTGCTCATGCTCAAATTCTTTGCGACGAATAGCTTGGTATCGGGAAAGAGCCAACGCTTCCTAAAAAAAAACAAGGTTAAGTTAATATATTATTCAAAACTTTGATGATCAACTTTTGCACATAGTCACTCTTCTGAAAAAGGACATTTCGGGACACTTCTCCTTCACCTGTTCCAATTGCATCCTTAAAACTTCCATTTCTAGGTAGATCTCCTCGAACCTTTCCTTTATTTGGTTCATTGATCTTCCATTTTCATTGCCATTTATGGCCACAAAGACCACAAATACGCGATTCCATTGAGAATCATTATTTCCGCCCACGTTAATGCCTTGATCTTCGTCATACTTTCGGACCGTGAGTGTCGCTCTAACGATTGCAACGTCTTCTTCGATGGTGTAGCGAGTCACCATGTTTTTCTTTTTGTTGGAACAAATTTGAAGGAAAATTGGGAGTTTGTGAGAGAGTATTTGCATAATTTTTTTGTTGGAGAAGGGTCCTTTTATAGCATAAAAAATTAACCAACGACTAATTTTTATTAAAAATAGCCGTTGCTCGAAAAATCAATGCAATAAATCAATCCAATTACCAATTTACGGCCAGGATCCATGGAAAGACCGAACCATTTATTAAGAATCGGCTGGGTTTCGACCCTTACCAAGACGTAAATCTGAATGTTGGTATCCCAGATAAACTCGCGGCTGGGGCATGTACAAATCGGATGGGAATGTTCCGGTTAACGGCTTGGTAATGGTTGAAACCCAGGAAATTCTTAATAAACGGCTCGGTCTTTCCATGGATCCTGGCCGTACATTGGTAATTGCATTGAATTTTTGGTAATTGGATTGAGTTATTGCAATTGTTTTTCGAGGAATGACTATTTCTTAAAAAAATATCCGTTTGGTAAAAATAATTCTATAAAAGGAATCTTCTCTACCAAAATATGCAAACACTCTCTCACAAACTCTCAATTTTCCTTCTAATTTGTTCCGATAAAAAAGAAAAACATGGTGACTCGCTACACTACTGAAGAAGATGTGGCAATCGTTAGAGCATGGTTGGCGGTAGTAAAGCATCATGAAGATGTAAACATTTACATAAATGAAGAATCTGATTATTTTTGGAACAATGTGCGTATTGTTTTTGTGGCATTAGACGGAAATCATAATGGAAGATCGATGAAACTCATTAAGAAAAGATTCGAGAAGCAATTGTGAAGCTTTCAAAGAGGAAACGAAAGGCGTACAGGAAAACAATCCCAATATTCCACGTGCTCAAAGAGTAAGTTTGTCAATAATTCGTCCATCAAGTATTGTTTTTCATAGCATAAAATTTTAATTGATTTGTTTTTCAGTGCGAGATAACCGAAGCCGATTATGAGGATGTCCATGGCAAGAAGTTTGACCTTCATGGTTGCTATCGTGTCTTGGAAGAAAGTACTTATGATGATTTCGATCACTGTTATTAAGACCCATAATATAATGATCTTTTCTTTAAAATTTATGCTATGAAATATGTATGTTTTTCTATTTCAATGAAATGCTATGAAATATGTATGCCTTTTCCCTTTCCTCGGTTCCTAAAAACAACACAATTATGTAAGAATGGAGAAATAATTAACTTTCAACCAGAACGTTACGTTAGGAAATAATACAAAAACCAGTCGTGTGTCCAGTTCACGGCTGGAATGTGCTTTCCAACCCAACCGTCAAAATAGTACATGGCTAGAAAAACTACAATACCTAGCCGTTAACTTAACAGACGGCTGGGAAACAAATGTGGCGGCTAGGAACCTAAAGTTACGGTGAGGAATTCCTAGCCGAATCATAATCAATAGTTCTAGTTTTCTGCAGATACAGAACAACTTACGACTAGGAAAGTCTCAACCGTAACATGTACAACATGGCTGGGAGTTCTTTGAATTTCAACCGTAATATGTACATCACGGCTGGGAGTTCTTTGAATCTCAACCGTAATAGGTATATCACGGCTGGAAGTTCTTTGAATCCCAACCGTGACTTTCTTTTCTCGGCTTGGTCGACAAGAACTCCTAGCCGTAATCAACCCAGAGGCAGTTTCCTAAAACCTAAATTTATCAATCTTACCTATTAAACCAATCTAAAGGTAAAATAAATGGTGGGTTTTTCAATTCTTAACATTGTGGAGGATTTATTGGTGTTTGGACAGATTCATTCACTAAATATTAATTTTGTGATTCAACACCTTCATAAACATTAGAATCATAACAAGTAGATGGTGGATTCAATCCAAATTGTCCTCATCTTGGCATCTTGAGTATCAACCATAATGAACATTTTTTTAAATCGATGCAGATATGATCAAATTTTTTGATTTTTTTTTATCATAGGTTTGTTGTTTGATTTTGAGAAGAATAAAAGAGAAAGAGGTTGTTGAATTAAGTTCGATTTAAAATTTTGAGTTAATTTTGATTTTAGGTAATAAGATTGATTGAAGGGTAAATATGACTTTTAACCCTAATTAATTCTCCCCCTAGCCACTTTTAGGATCTAGTATCCTATGAAGCCCCTATACCCAGTTGGGTTGCAGCCCCAATAAAAGGATTCTTTTAATACTCCTACAATATACTCGGCCATCATAATTTCATACTCGTACAATATACCCAGTATCTTATTTTACTTGGCCATCATAATTTCATACTCGTACAATATACTCACAGAAATGAATTTATATGAGTTCGACAAACTAGCCACCAATGAGTCATATGAGAACAAAATCACGAGAAATAAAAATCGTAGGTCTATCGGTGTGAGAATGTGGTAACTACTTATATACCTAAATGTTGATTCTTTCTTTTCATTCCTTTCAAAAATGCAAATACGT
The DNA here is from genome assembly GCA_023531105.1 of Papaver atlanticum. NCBI lineage: Eukaryota > Viridiplantae > Streptophyta > Magnoliopsida > Ranunculales > Papaveraceae > Papaver > Papaver atlanticum. The sequence continues at coordinate 926,718 of JAJJMB010008951.1, read as the reverse complement.
GTCTGCGGTGCTTATGTAGACAAAATGCAAGAGCTCTCTAGCTCCTCTCAAAACCCAAAAAGAAAACCTCACCACCATTAAAGCTTACTGCTCATGTCTAGTCCATTTTGGGCTAGATCTGAGCAGATTTCTTTTTCTTGTTTTCTTAGGTAGCTAGTAGTTTAGGTTAGATTTGTTTAAGTTTTTGTTTCAATCTCCATTGTTTTTTGGAGATTTTTATGGTTTTCTTGTGGGTTTTTTCCCCTTTTTGTTTATGTCTTTTCCTTTATGGATATCCTTTATGCGCTCTCATGGCGTTTCTTTGTGATCTCAATGGAGATTTTGGGTGAAAGTTTAAGTGTGGTGATCAAGATTCAAGACTTTGGGCATGTTACTCTCATAATTTTATGAGAAGATCTCTTTTTCAAGAAGAAAAAACTCTATTAAAATGGTTGGATTATAATCTCATACCCATTCTTTCAATCTTCGGATTGCTTGGTACTCTTGTTGGTAGTTCATTACTTCTCTTCATTGATTACTCTTTGTTAGTACCTTTTAATTGTATTTCAATCTTTGATCTTGATGTTCTTGAAGTCCATGTAATCTCTATTTTATAATGAATGAAACTTTATGAGATTTATCGAAAAATTCAAAATGCAAGAACTGCTTAGTGCTTAACTTTTTTTGTTTCCTTCTTTTTTTTCAAACCCAAAATGTGTAGGAAAGTTGCATCACGAGAAGTCAAACCCTGCTTCTGCAAGAGTGCAAACTTTTGAGCATCACTGTTTACTCTTTCTGGTGGTGCCGTGGTAGTACATTTGGTATGTCTCTCTGCCTAATAGAGAAAGGGGTATTATTTAAAATCATTCCACACCCACCTAAGGAAATCTAGAATACATTCGCCAAATCTCTTTCGGGACGTAACTTCATTTGACTCCAAACTCTCAAATAAAAAAGTTGAATTGTTTATAGGATTTTCCACGAGTTTTGTTTAAACCAGTGTGGTCTGGTATTGCTCACAATTTCGAGTAACAGTGATACCGATAGCTAGCTACCACAAAATCTGATCCTTTGACAAAATGGGAGGTTGACTTTCTAAATAGGGAGACATATTTTCAAAACTCCAATTAGTCAAAATCGAGTCCATAATGCCAGCTTTACACTCTTTTTCTTTTCTTTTTTGCGTTCCCGTCAAGTTCTTGCGAAGGAGTTCTTGACCATTTTTAACGGGGCAACTTCAATGCAATGGAGTGGTTCCATGAGAACAGTGATTGCCGCATCGTCAGAGTCTAGTTTACCAATTTTTTCTTACCATTGGGACTCGACCATGTAAGTTGTTTGGTTTGTTATAGACAGTAATAATTTTGATCATTGTAATCCGTCATCAGCTATTTGTTAAAACTTAACAATCTTCGATACCCATTGATATAGACAATAATAGGATTGTTCTTACCTTAATTATCACAATGATAGTTAATACACTGCATTACTAAGTACTAACTGGAAACCTTAGGGACGGGTGCGGGGCAAGTAGGGGCCAATTTCCGTGTTACATACTAGTTTTTAAATACCAGAAAAAGGCAACAAGACTCTCTCTCCAAAAGAAAAACCAGCGACGAAAACTCCCTTAGCCTGAAAAACCCTCTTCTCAGATCGGCTCCTTTTCAATCAACACCCCAAACTCTCTTTTTCACCTGTATTTTTCGATATGTGTTTCTTTTTAAGTTTCTTTTTTAAGTTTCATCTTATCTCAGTTGATGTTCTTGCTGCTTTTATGGGTTTTTTAGTAGATCCGTGGATTAGTAGTGAAAGTAAGGTTTGTGCAAGAAGGATTCGGAGCATGAGGACATCATCGGCTCGGATCTATGAACAAATTGGAGCAACAACAACTGTGTTAGTTCTCTTAACAGATCCATTGGAGCTAAGCAGACTTACTTTGGGTTTTGCTTTTGGTGGTAATTTGTTTGTAAATTTAATCTATTTATGTGTGTTAGGATATTTAGCAGATCAAGATCTTATTAGATCTGATTTCCAAAGTAATGGTGTTTGTGGAAGGTTAATTTTAATTTTAATTCATGTATGTGGTGTAGTTAGGATTCTAGTTTATCTTGATTTAGTTTTAGTACGGAAGGGTTGTAGTTCAGCCTTGCTTGTTTTAGCATTAGGTTTACTTGTTTTAGGATTTGTAATGAAGGAAAATACAGCATTAATTCGTCCAAGATCATCATCTAGTTCAACTACAATTGTTACAGCATATCCATTGCCGAGTCAGCCCAATTCGTTCCGATACAGACACTTAAAGACCGATTCAGATTACCTCCGATACATGAGACACTTTGGTTACCATTTGAGACACTTTGGTTACCTTTTGGCTACTGTTACTACTATTTGGGTCACTGTTACCTTGATTGCATTAGGCAATCTAAACTTTAAAAACTCCCGTTCATGTTTTTCAATGTTCCGATGAACATTGGGTTGGATTTGATCCAGTCATGGCCTTGTGCTTTGACACATATTGGTTTTGTTTTCAAAATCAGTTTGGCCCTAGTTGTTTGGTCCTCTCCTTAGAGAGAAGGTCCTCTGAAATTGTTTTTAGGTCTGATAGGATAGTATTGATAGGCAAGACTTGGTGGAGATACTACAACTTGTATGAATATGTTGTGATCTTGAAAAATCTCTGGAAGGTTTTCGATTTCCTAAATCGAGATTCTATAATGTAGTGAGGTTAGCCTCTTTTTCGAAAGAAAAAAAATAACCAGAAAATATATTAAGGATCAACCAAAAAGTTATACGCCGTGTAGAATCTGCTCTTACAAAATTCGTGTGTCTATATCAAGGATCAACCAAAAAGTTGTACCATCTCCTATTTTGAAGCAGTACAAAATCTGCTCCATACAAAATAAATAGAATCTCCTATACCGACATGCCCCTCCTATGCATTTACCTTTGTACTTCCTAACATGTTTAGCAATTACGTCTGCATTCTTGATACTATTTCTATTTACATTGCATTTCTGCAATCACAACAACAAAAAATTCCACATTTCTTTCCTTGTAGCTTGCAACCCACTTGACTGCCGCCTGAATGGCTAATGCTCCAGTTGAGTCTGCTCCGGCTGTGTAACCTGATTCAAAAATTACACCATTGATTACACCATTCTAAATTATATCACCGCCAGTCCAAATTCTACTGTTGTTTCATTTTTGAAGGAAGCATCTAGATGATAATAAGTAGAATCAAAATGAGAGATGATATTGTCGTTCCATTTTTATAACCTAATCAATGCAAGGTATAATCTCTATACCTTGCATTTATAAATGCATTACGTAGTAATGGATCTAGATGCATTTATAAAACTAACCAACTACAATAACACATTCATCAATCATGTTATCACTTATCATGGTGGATCTATAAACTGATACAATTAGTTGAGCTCCAACAGAAATAATAATAGGTTCATATCCATGCGAATGAGGAGTTTAAAACATACCTCACTTACAACTTCATTGATCAATTGCTTTGCAGCTTCAATCTGTTCTGTTGTGCCATCAATGTACACAGTCCTTTCTGTTGATGTGTCACCAGGAAGTGGACGCAAAGGAATCAGCTGGAACAAGAAAAGGCAACATGAACGTTTGTAAAACAAATTTATGCAAAACACTATTGTCTGTATAATAAAAACGAAAAAGATGAGAGTAATAAGCAAATTAAAAGTAGAAAAGAATGATAAGCACGATTAATATATAGGTTGATAAATCTCACCTGAATACAAGCTCCTGACTTTGCTTTGTATACTTCTTATAGTCCTTCCATATTTGCCGGTGATCAAACCAACCTGTAAATTCAGGCTTATTATAATATGTAGAGAGACCTAACCAAAGTTAATGATCTCAGTGCAATGAGAAGATTTAACTTGCCTTGTTACTGGGAAGTGTCATTTGATATTGACTATCCCCAGCCCAGAACTCTTTGATACTTATCAAAGAGTTCTGGGCTGGGGATAGTCAATATCAAATGACACTTCACAGTAACAAGGCAAGTTATAAAATCTTTGATACCCCTTGACAAAGAACCAGAACCTCCCTGATAACACAAGCCATAAGCGCACAAACTTCTGTTTATCAAGCATTTACTGAATGGATATTATTCCAACATATGGATACAAGTAGGTGCCTGGTGCAATGTACATAACAATGACTGAACCTTAAAAAAAAAGTTATGACTGAATGAACTCTTTTCTTAAACAGCTCGCAGATTTGTTCACAAAAGATTTTATCTCATGAGCTTTTCTCAACTTCGATCATTAAGTTTATGTTCTTTACTGAAGCTTAGCTTAAGGGGAGTATAAGAGTGAAAACTATAAAGAGTAAATTACCTGCCCTCTTAGTCCTCCGACACTTGTGCGTATTTGGTCTGTGCTACTAAATTTCAGTATTTTTGTCAGTTAATAGTGCAATTTTCTGTTGCAATCCCTCTGATACGTTTTCAAACGTTTAATCACTTATTCACTTGTTTCGCTTCAGCAGTTTCATCTTTAAGAATAAGCGTGTTTTGCCGCACCAACAAATCGCGTCGAACAATGAAGGCCATAATTTTGTTCTACTTGAATTTCCAATATTATGCAAGAATAGTACATTTTCACAGCCAAAATATCCAAAGCCGTTCCACTGCTTAAAGCAACGTAAAAGTTTGGTCCCAACATGTGCCGAGTTGACCAATTGGAACCGATTAAACAATTTCGTCAAGTATTAGGTACAGATTTAGGACAAGAATCTTATTTTTTTTTAAATCATAAAAATGAATGACATCACCAGACTCAAACAAGTAATTCACCACCAGCATCATCAATAATAAAACAGAAGTTGGATGATGAGCCAATTCAGCATATGGATACCTTGCTCATGCAACATATTTTATCAGCTTGGGACCAAAGCAACAAAAAAGTATAAAATTAATAACAAGGTTATTGTATTACCTTAGATAGAAGATCAGTAATCAACTGCTCAGCCTTACTAATCTCTTCCGGAGTCCCCATAAGTGTAACAAGTCTAGTCTGCTCATCCGGATCAATATCCATATCTCTAGTTACTTGAATCTTAGCTCCAGATTGTAACTGAAGATGCCTAATTGTTTCACCACTTTTACTAACTATATCAGCAACTCTAGAATTAGGTATCTCAATCTTCTTAGTCTTAGAAATCTTACGAGAAACCGGAATCGATCCTGAACCTGACCCTGACGACGGCATTCTTCCTATCTGCGAAGCTGAATTACTAAATCCACTACTCCTATACGAAGAATGCTCTAGACAAATAAAACACACAAGTAAGTGAAAATCAGGTCAATAAACCCTAAAATCGGTAAGTACCTGATGGAAGAGGAGAGGAGAATCCTGGAGTAACGTTTTCGTTCCTTGGATGTTTAGCTTCAGAGCTATTGAAGAATTGAGCAGCGGTTTCTTGATATTTTTGTTCAGCATTTTGGATTTCATCAGGTGGAACATTGTTGTAAGAAGGTGGATTATTAGGGTTTGTGGAATCAGCTGGACGGCCTGGGCTGGTGGAATTTGGTGGTGCTGGTGATGAATCTTCGTGATTTCCTGGTGTAGAGCTTCTTTCGAGGAAAGGGAGTAGAGAAGAGAAGAAGAGACGTCAATGGAATTCTTGGTTATTTCACTTTTCTTACTTTTTCCGGCACAATCAGCAGGCAGTTTTTATATAAGCTCAGTCTTAGACTCTTTAGTCCTTGGGGCGGGCTAAAGAATAATTGTGCACAGTGGGTTATTGAGCACGGTGGGTTAGGAGGGCTAACTCTTATATTTTGAAAACGGTTTGTGCCTTCCTTCCAATTTTAACTGGGCAACTGCAACGCAATGAAGTGGCTCCATAAGAACAGAATAGCCGCATTGTCAGAGTCTAATTTGATTAAATTTTTTTACCGTGGGGACTCGACCGAGGTTGTCAGCATGTGGCTTGGTTTGTTAAAAATCATGGAGTTAAGACTGATAGCGACAGAGATAGTTATCACCAGCATCCACTGAATCTGATCGTTTAAAACATTGGGAAATCAAAAATAAGAAGACAAATTTTCAAACTACTGCAAATAATAATTTTAAGTCAAGCCCACAATGCCAGCAATACTTTAGTACTTGAAAAGTCGAGCTAAACCAGAACTTTCTCTCTTCTTGGTGAATTTTAGAGTATAACGTCTCCTACCAGGATCACCATTTTTCCTCGTCAATCATCTCAAAAATGGCTAAATTGATCACAAGTTTCGCACTACATTTTCTAATCTTCTTAGGTATTGCCTCAACATCAATCAAAGCTCAGGTACTTAAACATTTATGAGTAGAATCATCGTATGGTGTTCTTCCTCTTCTTCTTTTTTTCATTTATGAAATATGTTCTCAGTACTCATTCTTTCTTATACATGGTGATGATTACAGGCTACTCAACAGTGTGACTATGAAATGATAGTGAACACTGGCATAACAAGAGGGCCATCTAATTACAAACTCGGCGTAATAATTGAGGCGAAGGCACCATCAACACCACTAACTTGATTAAGAACTGGGGCGCTATGGGTCGAGGGTACACGTACTTTTTACCCAATTCGTCAGATAGATTCAGAACCAAGTTGCCTTGTATGCCACATAATTTCTGTTGGATTGCGATCCAAGGGAAGAAAGGGGAACTAAATCCGCACTGGTATATAAACAACATCACAGTTAGTACAAAAGGTCCCGGTGTTATCAATCGTATGAAAACATTTCAATTTCTTGAAGAGATTGAAACCGTTTATCCTGATGCTAGTCATGGAGAATGCCCATAAGCATCTGTCCTAATATCTGATACTAAGACGTAAAGTGGTTACAGATAGAAATTGGTTCTACATACAATAAAAACCATTCTTCATAAGTTCCCCAGTTTCTGTACGGTTTCATGAATTACATAATGAATATCTCAAGGACAATGAATTTTAAATAAAATTTATATATGAATTGCAACTGCTTTATATATAAAGGGTAGGATCCGTTGATATGGTTATATTACATTTTAGCGTCATTTTTTCTAATGAGCCCAACGGGCAATGAATTTGAAACTAATATTTTAGTGACATGTTCTTCTTGTAAGTCTCTACATTTTAGCGTCATTTTTGAATGGCGCTAAAATGTAGAGACTTACAAGAAGAACATGTCACCAAAAAATTAGCTTCAAATTCATTGCCCGTTGGGCTCAGTAGAAAAAATGGTGCTAAAATATGAAGATCATGTCAATATAACCATGTCAACGGATCCTATGTCATATATAAATACTGGATGTGAATTGAGTATGAATTTCTAAAGCGAGTCGTCCGCAAAACCTTTCTATTTTTTTTTGAGGAACTATGGCCAATACTGCTCCGTTAAGTTTCATAATGCGAAATTCTTATTTATGTGTGGATATTTCCGGCCAATGGACCTTTTCCAAAACCTTTTTTCCTTAGTTGGCAATCATAATTTCTTACGATGTACTCGCCAAAGCATCAAAGTCACAGAAATACTCAAAATTACGCAAATTTGAGTAACTAGCTAGCAGTGAGAGTCATCTATATTTACGCGAATAAAATACTATTGTACTTCCACATCAAGAGAGAAAAAAAACCCCGGATATTTATCGGAGTGAGAAATGTGGTAACTACTTTTATACCCAAATGTATATTCATTTTTGTTCATTCCCTTTATAAATGCAAAATATGTGTCCGTAGTACTGAAACAAACTCTAGACAAGAGAGAAAAAAGCTATGCTCCGTCACTGTGACGTCAGAAAGTCTTTGTTCCACATGCAATTCAGTGTTCATCCTAGCAAGTTTAGCTCTATCAATCTAACTCATCTTTACTCAACAATCATTGGATTACTAATTTCTTTCAGCAAGAATATCATCAATTTGTGCACCTATTATATAATCTCCAATACTTCCTGAAATCAAAGGAAGAAAAAAAGCCATCATTCGCATTCAAAATTTTCAAACCAACACTTACCATAACCTTAACATTACCTTTGTTCAAAACAACCATAAGAACACACTTTGTTTATTTACAAACCAAGAAAGAAAGAAAAAACAAACAAACAATTATTTCAGCTAATCCGACTGTAAACCAGTTCTACTACAACTTTTCTTTTTACATAACACAAAATCAAAGTTGCAATATTAGAAGACTCCCTGATACTAAGAATCTAGCCGACATAACCTCCAGAACTTTCAATACTGCTTTCCTAAACCTTCACCTGATGCAACCTAAATCCCAAAATTTTCTAGATCCTCAAATTTCTTCCACAACCACTATTGAACCTACCAAAATCCACAAAAGAAACTACCACACAATGTGCGAAACTGAAACCCCATTCTCCTTACATTTCTTCAACAACACTAAGTACCATCAATACCCTTATAAATTTTCACCAAGATTCTTTAGAAATTCTGTAATTAGCAAACTACAAGATTATCTTTCCAAAGGGTTTGATCATACTTACAATGCAATCACCAAGAATTGCCATCATTGTCGCTGTTGCTGCCAAGTGCATCCTCTTCATAGTAGAAATATCGACTATCATCACTGCTTGAAGACGTATAAGGCCCATAAAGAACCCCATCCTCTGAATCTTCCTCTTCTTCGTCACTGCCAATCACCATTTCTCCAGCAATCTCAAGCTCTCCATCGATATCCAGTCCGAGGATTTCATCGCCGTCAGAATCTACATTCAAAGGCTCTGACATGGTCCGAGCGAATTTTCGGGGATTATCCGTTTTCTCAGCAACATAACACATGTACATTACATCCAAGAACTGTTGTTGTTTCAATCGTTCCTTCTCAGCGGCCTTTCCTATTTCTGCACTCTCCAATGACACATCACTGGTCTCATCCTCTTCCTCTTCAACCTGATTCTCCTCATCATCACTTTCACTTTCAGTCGCACTCCTGGTTTTTCACCATGAACACTTTCATTCACCTCTTCGCTGCAACCTCTCTCTATGTCGGCGTATATTTATCGCATCACACTTCTTCATCCACAATTGAAACTCACCATCATTTTCAAGTCTTAATCGTTCAAATTCTTTGTGATCCTCTTATTCTTTCTTCCCGACCTTCACTTAATACAAAAAGGGAATCAATATTTCTATCTCTGAACTTGATAAATCTTCAATTTTCCTTTTTGCATGTCGTATTGCATCCGAATCGGGTGGTAACTCAGTGTTATTTCCATTTGTTGAACTACTTGCATTTTCTGCCATTGTTTTCTCTCTTAATCTCTTTTCCTATATTTTCTTCTTTTGGTTTAATCAGAGATACTAATCTGTTTATCTCTACTTCTATCTTAAATAAAGGTGGTAGATTAGCCATAAATGGTCTTTTATGGTGCTTGGTTGAGGGTCATGTCGCTTGGCTATTCACGCCTTTTCAATGCTATGCGCACCCTCTTTATAGCCATCATTGCTCTGCTAAACCCTATTTTCAATGTCTAATTCTAGACGTTTCCTTTGCCTTTAATCCCTTTGGTTAAGAGGTGCATTGTTAGGTCACCTGTTTTTGAAGAGTTTTTTGGGGTCTAATTAAAACATTTGGTTTTATGCAGATTCAAGAAGGCAACACTTGTTGAGAGGTACCATATGCTCTTGGGGCACGTCAGTCAGATGGGTTATAACTATACTGGTTAACTTGGCGGACCACCCTGCCAAAAAAATTCAACCACCCAGACATCAAAGCCAGAAAATTACCTCACAAAACAACCTAAATATTTCTACCACAAATCAATGCTTTAATCACATTTGGCGGGTTGTATGGTTGGGCATCTATGCAGTGAAACTCTTGTTCCCATATCTTCAATTCGCTATTACATCTGTAACCAATGGCCACTAGCTCAAACACCTACAGTTACTACTTTCAGTGGTCTAAGAAATAAAGTTCTTATACGGTTTCTAGCAGAAAATGATTTTAATAGAGTTAATGCTCAACGTCCTTGGTTTGCATGTGGAGAGTTGTTCCCCCAACAGGATGGCCAACAAAATTTCAAGTGTCTTTCATAGAAGAACTTACATGGTTGATTTTATATAATATCCCAAAGGAGTGTATTGAATTTGAAGATCCTAAAAAGCTTACTTTCAAAATGGGTGAATTGATTGAAGCTCAAGAACCTTATGGAAACCACCCTTTGAAGAAGAATGTCAAAGTGTGTGTCAGAGTTTCGGTTCAAAAGGCTCTACCTGCTGGTATTCCCCTCTTTACTAGTGGTAGAACTCAACCTTTTCTCATTGAATGCAGATATGTCAAGGTGCTTCGTTACTTCTGTAACTCTTTTCGTGTGATTGATCATAAGGATGCTAATTGTCCTACTTGGAGAATGAAGCAAAAAGTTATTAAGGAAGCAGCCTCATCAAGCACTAGATATTCTCTTTCAGTGGTATCTAAACTAATGATGCCACAAGAGCCAGTTATTCAAAGTCCTATTTCTACTTCTAACGTAGTGGTGAATGATACTATCATGACTCCATGTGACATTGTTTTAGATTCTCAAGATGTTTCTCCTACTATTATTCTGAACGATAAGGGAAAATCTAAAGAGCATAGCCAAAATGTTGTAAACACGGTTCAAAAAGGTTTGGCCAGCAACCTACAAATGGGGCCTTTTGTTAATCGTTCCACTGCTCTAAAAAAATTCAATGTTGGTTCGATTCAGCAAGGTTCCACTCAGCTAAATAATGGTCTACCGGTCATCTTCAAACAAGTAACTACTCAAAATGTGACAGTTGATACTTCCATTCCTGTCTCTGATCCTTCTAATCGGGGACCGGTTCGAACTTCTAACTCATCTAGAAGATTCAAAACAACAACCGTTCCAACTCAGCATCCTGCTATAACCAGAAAAGAATTTATATCCTCAGCTGCTGAACATGATGCTCTTTCTAATTTAAAAAGAAATATAAATCCCAAAGATGATTTGATAAAACGTACTAGAGCTAGCTCTTCTACTCTAGCTAGTATTATGGTTATTCCTGAGAAAAAATATGTTTCTGAACCTGATTACACTAAGCTTTGTCCTCTTATCACCAATTTGGGAGACCTTCCTACTATCAACCTTTCTAATTGCACCCTCAATACACATTCCTTGGTTGACCCTTATGGTAGTTATAATATGCCTGCTGATGATTCCCCAAGAAACAATGATGTCCGCAATAATTCTCTTCACGATGCTGCTACTCTGAGTCTCAATTATACCCAAGATGCTACTCAAATTGGTGGTTCTACTGATGCTCAGCTTGGTGGTGGATCTACTCCTACCAATTAGGTAAATTCTTCCCCCCCCCCCCCCCCCTCAAAATAATCTGCTAAATGCTGCTTGGCCTGTTAATTCTTCCCCTGTTAATAATATCAATATCCCGTGCTAGAATGTTAGGGGATTGGGTAAAAATAACTGCTAATAAGGAGCTTAGCATTCTTTGTAGAATATCAACCATGATATTCCTCTCTGAGACCAAGATGAATAAAGATTTGGATGCTAAAAGACTAAGAAATATGGGTTTTCCTTGTACTTTCAACGTCCCAAACATTGGAAGAAGTGGTGGTTAGTGCTGGCCTGGAAAAAGAGATTAATCTGAATGTGTTATCCTCAAGCTCGAGAGGCATCTATGTCACATCCAATGATATCATTCATTCCAAACTTTGCCATATACATTCCATATATGGTGAACCTAATAGTAGTTTAAAACAAGCTTTCTGGGAGAACCAATGCCAAATTTTACCAACACCTTTAGATGAGCCTGTCTTCTTTGTATGTGAATTTAGTGCCCTTTTAGGTACTGAGGATAAGAATGGTGGCTTAGAAGTAGAAGACTCTGATTTCATAAATCTTAGGAATTTTTGTAATGTGTTTAATTTGCATGATCCTGGTTTCTCTGGCCCAAGATTTACTTGGTCTAATATGCAACAAGGTGATGACCTCATTCTTGAAAGATTGGATAGATGTTTTATAAACCAAATTGCTGAACAAATTTTCACTAAACTGTGTGTTAATAACTTGCCTAGAGACTCCTCTGACCATTTTCCTATGCATATTGGTTTTAATTATGATGATATCAGCATGCCTAGACCTTTCTATTTCCTGGCTATGTGGATTGAAGATCCTACTTGTAGAGATATCATAGATAATTCTTGGTTTGTTAATGTGGTGGGTTCCACTGCCTATAAATTAAAAGCCAAACTTCTTAGTACAAAAAAAAAAGGTATTTGTGAGTGGAACAATTCCTCCTTTGGTAACATTCAGACCAATATCAAAACTACTAGAGAGGATCTGGTTGATATTCAGACTTCTAATCCAACTGACTCTAATTCCATTTCTAGACTTAGAGCCAGATTGGAGTATTTGTATAATCTTGAAGAGTTATACTAGAAGGACAAGTCTAGGGAAATTTGGCTCATGGAAGGAGATAGAAACTCTCCATATTTTCATCGTGTCACTCTTTTCAGAAGAAAAAGAAATGCCATCAGTTGGATTAAAACAACCTTGGAACTATTCTAACTGATAGGGAGAGTATTGCCACTTCCTTTGTTGACTACTTTAAAACTTTATACTCTTCTCACCCTAAGCAATTTCAAGATGAAATCCTTCAGCATCTCCCTGTTAAATTCTCTGAGGAGGATAACTGTCCTCTAAACTCTCCTTTTACTGCCGAGGAGATAAAAAAAAAAAAAATTCAAATGGGGAAAAAAAAACTCCTGGAACTGATGGTTTCACAGGTCTGTTCTATCAAAAACATTGGGATATTGTTGGTGAGGCTGTTGTGGATATGACACAAACTTGTTTTCGTACTGGGCACATTGCCAAAGTTTTTAATCATACTAATATTTCCCTCATACCTAAGGTCCCTCTTGCTGAGTTGGTTTCTCAATACAGACCTATTGGCCTCTGTAATTTCATTTACAAAATTTTATCCAAAACTTTAGCCAATAGACATAAAACTTTTATGAACAATCTTATTTCTCAAAACCAAAGTGCATTTGTTACTAAGAGAAGCATCTCTGATAACATTCTTCTTGTTAATTATGAAGCTATTTATGTTGTAAATCATCATAAGAAGATTGATGGTATTGCAACTATAAAGCTTGACATGTCAAAAGCTTATGATAAACCTGAATGGTCTTTTCTTGATTTTTTTTTGAAAAAGATGGGCCTTTCTGAACATTGGGTTAAACTTATTAATCAATGTTTGTTTATGTTTCTTATTTTATTTTGTCGAATGGTTGCCCTACTTGTCTAATTAAGCCTGGAAGAGGTCTGAGACAAGGAGACCCTTTATCCCCTTATTTGTATATTATCTGCTCTAAGGCTCTTAAAGCTTACATTAATGGTCTAGCTAAGAAAGGTCTTGTGGAGGGTATTAAAGTGTGTAAAGATGCTCCTCCCATGACCCACCTCTTGTTTGCTGATGATTCTTTGCTCTTCTCTAAAGCCACTATAAAAGTATTTAGGTACCCTACTGTTTTACAATCTTCTAAAATCCAAACTCATATGAGTATCTTACAGGATGTGGATGCTAGAATTTCTATCTGGCTTCATACACTTTTATCTCAGGCTGCTAGAACCACCCTTATTAAGCATGTTGGTCAAGTTATTCCCCTTTATCAGATGGGAGCTTTTCTTATTCCTAAATATCTGTGTAGGAAAATTGACTCTCACCTTTGTAAGTTCTGGTAGGGGGAAACTCTAGACCCAAAGGATATAAAATTGCATCTATTAGGATGGGATATCCTCTGTTCCCCCAAATCTGTGGGGGTGGGGTGGGGCGGGGGGTTGGGGGGGGGGGTGGGGGGGGGGGTGGGGAGGGGAGGAGGGGGGTGGGTGTTAATGAAAGCTTAATTGAATAACTTAGCTATGCTTGCTAAAAATGCCTGGAAAATTATTGACAATCCTGATTGCCTGCTTGCTCAGATCCTCAAAGCCAAGTATTTCTCTAACACTGATTTTCTGAATGTTAAGTGCCCTCCTACTTGTTCTTGGACCTGGAAATGCTTACATGCTATTAAAGAAATTATTAAGCCTTTTATTTCCTGGATTGTTGGAGATGGTAACTTTATAGACCCATGGTGTGATAAATGGATCCCTTCTCTAGGATCTGCTACACCTAACCCTCTTGTCCCACCTGACCCTAGCATTAAAGTTTCTTATTTTATTAATCCTACTTCTAGACCTTGGGATATAAGTAGACTCAATACCCATTTTGATAATGCTTCTGTTGAGAAGATTATCACTATTCCCTTAAGGCAGCTTTGCACTCCTGACAAGATGGCTTAGGATCTTTTAAAGAATGACAAGTTTTCTTCTAAATCTGCCTACTTGGGAATCAGAGGATTTAGGTCCTCCCCTTGTAAAAACCTTTGGAATTCGGAAACTTAGAGTTCCTCATAGAATTCAGATTTTTGTTTGGAAAGCTGCTAAGAATGTTATACCAACTAAGATTGTTCTTAATATTAGAATGCCTATGAATGTTGTTGATTGTATTAGATGTTGTCATCCTAATGAATCTGTTATGCATGCTTTGGTTTTATGTCCTTTTGCTAGTCATGTTTGGTTTATCTCCTCTATGTGTGTCAACACTCTTGATTTTAGTGATAAGACTTATATTGATTGGTTGAAATTCTGGTTAATTGAACCAAACTCTAAGTTACCAGATGAATCTCAATGCTTGTTTGTTACTATCCTTTTGTCTCTATGCAGTAACAGAAATAACTTAGTCTTTCAAAATACAAAGGAGTCTCACCTAGCTGTCCTGAATAGAGGCAAAGCCATGCTTCTGACTAGAAAACCAAGTTACATTATTAGCAACTCTGTCCCTATTGGTTTGTTGGATAAACGGATGCCTCCTCCTCTTGGTTGGATAAAATGCAATACCGATGGTGCTTTTGATGAATCTTCTATGGATAATGGAGCAACTATGTGATGAGAGACTTTACAATGAAAGCTTCTTTTTGTGCTGCTGTGGTTTTTGAAGTCCAATCTGTTGTTGAAGCTTAAGCTAGAGTAATCTGGGATGTGTTAAAGGAAGCAGTGGAGCGGAAACTTACTCACATCATTGTAGAAAGTGATGCTCAAGATCTCATCAATCTCTTTTCCTCTGGGCAGTTTGACGATGATACTAGGACAGATGCTATTTTTAAAGACATTCAGTTATTTTCCTCTAAGTTACAAGCTTGTATTTTTTTCGTTTCAACCTAGGTTATGTAATGATGTTGCTTATGAGCTAGCTCAATGGGGAAAAAAACATAAGTCTACTATGTACTGGCCTGTGCCTCCCATCTGGCTTTTGCTCGTGGTTGAGGGGGATCATTAGCCTTTTTTTTGTTGTTGGACAATTAGTAAACAGCGAAACAAAACATGCTAGAATTTGATTGAGTACAAAGATGGAGGAGTGCATATGTTGAGCATCACTGTGCACTCGTTCCGGTGGTCGTACTTTTGACATATTTCCCTGCCTAATAGAGGAAGTTTTTTATTTAAAAATCATTCTACATCACCTATGAAATCTAGAATATATTCTACAACAATGGTGCCGGATACAAGAGTTTTGTACGGAAGATTCTCCCGAGGGAATCCAATGGTCCCATCTTAAACTCACTATTTTGGGATGTTGGCAAGTAAAGTGGGTTCACTTTTTCCTTTTTTCCTGCTAGTGCATTCTTCCGGTGAAGCCTGAAATACATGTAGCATTTTCGATTCTACAAAACTCTTTTTGGATGTGAAATGAATAAACAAGAACTTTCACGAATTTTATTCGATTTACTCACGATTCTGGAGAGTGACAGTGACACAGCTATAGCAGCCACAAAATCTTATTGTTTGATGACAAAATGGGAAGGTTTGACTTTCTATATGGGGGTAGACAATTTTTTTCAAAACTACAATTAGTCAAAGTCAAGCCCACAATGCCATCTCTACTTTTTTGTGTTCCCGTTAAGTTCTTAAATGGAGGGCGAAATGTTGAGCGCGTTGTCGTTACTCTTTCTTGCGGTGCCCACTTGATTCATGTCATAAGTATCCGCCAGCTTGCTTTATGACATTGCAATTGCTTTTTGTGCCTTGCCCACCCACCTTGATCTGTTTTTCAGTTTCGAGTACCATGCCTTAAATAACCTAAACGGATCCATTTTTGACGGCTTGCCTCGTAACATTGCAACTTCAAGGCAATGGGGCGGTCCATGAGAACAGTGCATTGCCGCATCGTCAAAGCCTAATTTACCAAAATTTTCTGTTTAAAAACCATGGAGTTAAAGACGGATGGTGATGGATATAGTTATCTCCAGCAACAATCAGATCTGATCGTTTGACAAATTGGGAAGTTGATTTTAAAATAATGAGACATATTTTCAAACCACTAATAATTGAAGTCAAGCTCACAATGCCCAAAATTTTATCTCTAATTGGTGAATTTTATTCAGGGAATAAACTATAAAGTCTCATACAATCCTCACCATTTTTCCTCATCAATCATCTCAAAACTAAACCATGGCCAAAAATGTAATACATTTGCTAATATTCTTAGCTATGGCCTCGACATCAATCAAAGCTCAGGTACTTAAATGATCCCTTTCTACAACTTTTTGTTCATTTTTTTTTTCTTTAAAGAAATATATGTTTGTATACTCATTGTTAGACTTGGTGATTACAGGCTACTGAACAGTGTGACTATGAAATGATAGTGAACACTGGCATAACCAGAGGACCATCTGATTCCAAACTCGGCGTAATACTATCACCTATCGGCGGCGGAGCCAACCTCAATACCACTAACTTGATTAAGAATTGGGGAGCTATGGGTCGAGGGTACACGTATTTTCTACCCAATTCATCGGATAAATTTAGAACCAAGTCGCCTTGTATGGCGGATAATTTCTGTTGGATTGGGATCAAAGGGAAGAAAGGAGAATTAAATCCTCACTGGTATATAGAAACCATCACTGTTAGCACAAAAGGTCCCGGTGTTATCAATCGTATGAAAACATTTCAATTTCTTGAAGAGATTGTAACCGTTTATCCTGATGCTAGTCATGGAGAATGTCCATAACTTTGTAATTCAGTATCTGTCATATTGGTTACTACAACGGAAGGTGATTCTAGATAAGAACCACAATAAAAACCATCTTTCATATGTACCCCAATCTCTTGATGTGTGCATGAATTAATTAAAACAATGAAAGTGAAATAAACTATTTTTTATATGAAAATGAAACCGATTTAGGACATGATTTGAGTCTGAATTTCTGAAGTCTAGGCAAAAGCTTTGGATAAAATTTGAGTCTGAATTTCTGCGTCGGCCTCCCAACACGATAGTGATCATCTAGTTAAAATAAGTGAAATCAACATCTTAGAGCCTAATTGATAATCATTCGGAATGTTTGGATATGCCTAGCTTTTTTCTTTTTTTTTTTGATAAAAGAAAATTTATTGAGTTAAGAAATAGGGTTGTGTAAATCCCTTACCATCATGCTACAAAGATGTTCATGGAAGTTATTAGTGTGAACAATAGACGTAGTTGATTCTCTCACAGATTTTGCAACATTGTCTGCAACTTGGTTGTCATCACGACTAACAAAGGAAAAGGAACAAGAACTAAAACTTAAACTTAATGTTTGATTGCCTTAAGAATATTTTTATTCTCCCATTGAATGAGGAGATTGTCTTCTACTATTGACTGAATAACGAGCTTTGCGTCAACTACAATGTGGATATTATTAAACTGCCTCTCTTTCGCCCATTGTAAAGCCTCAAGGAAAGCCATGCATTCAGCATCTTCAGGGATTAGAACTCCATCTGAGTATCTCCCTTTGATTCCTGTGCAGGTACCTGTATGATCACGGATAATAATACTCGTACCAGCTTGGTTAGTATCATAATCAAACGATGCATCAACATTAAATTTAAAACAATCATGAGCAGGAGGTTTCCATCGAGAAACTTTGAAAACATCAGCTAGAGGGACATGCATGTAATTAACAGAAAAATGAGAGTGCAAGTGATAGTTGATTATGTATACAAAATTAGCAGGGTTAAGAGAGACTCCCTGAAAGACTGCATCACATCTGTCTTTCCATAAAATCCAGGCCCCAATCATCAAAGTGTAAAGCTTGGTTTTATCTGAAGTAATGATGTTAGAAGAAAACCAGCCTTCTACCTATTCAGAGACAGTTGAGTAACTAGCTGATATAACATTAATATTGATATTTAGAAGTTTGCAGACTGTCTTAGAATGTCCACATTCAAACATCAAATGTTACATAGACTCATTAACAATCCCGCAAATGCCACAATGAGAATCAATATCACCATTATAAAAGGCCAACTTATCTCTAGAGGAGTGGATGCCATGGATGCACTTCCATGTGTTGATGGTGGTTTTTAGTATAGGGCGAAAACTGTAAAAGTATGTCTACCTGACCCGGCATCAGAAGTAGTATACCTTGATATGTCTATATTCCGCAATGAATTTGAAGAATATATCAGAATCTGATGAGTGCCTATGTCTCTGTTCATATTATACTGAAACTCAAGCTCCTAGATGAATTGTTCACTAGTATAGAGCGTAATAAGTATTTAAGCTCCTAGTTGCATTACTCACTAATGCCGGAGCCTGCCGAGTATTCATTCTATGCTATGTTCCCCAGCCGAACTCTTGATGTTGACATGACATGACAATTAATGTTCGCTCGCAACTGAGTAGCATGAATTTCACGAAGTGTCAGGATTAAGATATGCATGGAAATACTCAATTAGAGGCACGCAAAGTTATGCTGCCCTCTGAAACATAATTAGTGATTTTGTATGAATACACAAAATTCACCAGAAATTGATTGATTTTGTGTCAGCTCACAAAATTCAATCTTTCTAACCTAATTTTATTAATTTAAAAAATTAGGTTTTTTGCGCCCTGCGCGATATTTCGAACCCTATTGGTCGAGACCAAACCTAGGTAAGCTAGGAAATTAATCCAACATGGAACTGATAGGAGCAAATCCTACCAAATATCAGAAAACAAGAAATAAAGAGGAACTGCGGCAAGTAAGAGCTTCAGCAAAGGGAGGTGTGGCCACGCCACTTGGTCGGCCGATCTGCTCTAGCAGGCGCCGCCCGTGGCCGATCGGACACACTCCATGTTGCCGCTTGCCAACCCCTTTTCCCATCGACCAATCAGATCGCTTAAAATGCGCCACACGCACTTTTAAATAAAGTTGAAAGTTGGTTTGTAGAAGCACCTAATTCCTTAAGGAACTGAATATAGGCTGCCCATGTCAATCTTAAAACGATCACGGCCGTACGTTTTGTCCACTCGATTTATCAAGTCTAGCCACTTCTTAACACGTTCGGACAAGCACCACCATGCACACCGGCGTGCCCACTAACGCCTTGGCCAATCGGAATCCTTCCGACTCGCCAATAGAGACACTAAACGATTGCCCAAAGCTAGTTGGACGCGCGACTTACAAAACCCTAATTTCTATTAAGCAGCGTTACATTACTGCCGCAAAACGATCTCAGCTGTTCAACTTCGCCAGCCGAATTGACCGGCCTAGATTCAATTCCGATCAACGGACAAAGCGCAGATACACTCACTAGCGGCCATACTATAGCACTGGTCGGTCGAATAGTCCACAACATGCCGCCAACACCAAAAATCGTTGGCCCAAAATGGGTTGGCCACACGGCTTTTGAAACCTAAATTAAATCAACGACAGCCATTAACTGCCGCAAATCATCTCGTCCGCCCAACTTCGCCAATCGAATCGGCCGACCTAACTCCTATCTTAGGAAGCCAACAAGATGTGGCCATGATCAACGGCCACCCCTCTTCCATAAGGAACAATCGGCAAAGCCGAGGCTTGCCCATATGGCTCCTAAACGATCGCCCAAAGATAGCTGGCCGCGCTTCTTATAGAAGTCTTAAATAAATTAGCGGCAACCAATAACTGCTGCAAATAATCTCAGCCATCCAATTTGGCTAGCCAATTTAACCGGTCTAGATTTAACTTGGATCGACCAATAGGATGTCAAAATGGCTACCAGCCATCACTCTCTTATAGGGACCGACCGGCCTACCTTTGGCATGCATAAATAGCTCCCAGCAGATTCCTGAAAATGGCCGGTCATGCTCCTTGTAAGACACTAGGTTCCGCGACCAACCAAGACAGGCTCAATACAATGATGCGTCACATACATCAATTATTTTGAGCTGCTTGCTTAAAAGCGATGCTTTACATGCATCGAATACATACGATATTTTATGAGTATCGGCTTCGCAAATAAATTAGTTATTTATCCTAATGGCGTCACATGCTATTCTTCGCGGCAAGTCTCATGACTTGGCTTGTCACACATGACTACTTTCCACCTAGCTTGCGCGTGATTGGTCAGAATAATTAGGCAAGACCTACTCAGCAACTTGCTACATATTTTCTATAAAATAATACTCGAGACATCAAACATGTCACAAACTGGGGGATGTTCATCAGGGTATTAGTCTGGCGGTTTACAGCGTGCGGCGTGCAACACGCCCATTATGAAAAAGTGTCAGGAAAGGCGGACAGTTAGTGGCAGCTGAGAAGTAGTGGGTGTAAACTGACCCGTCTTCCCTCATAGTAAGACGTGGTTTTCACACGATCCCACTTCTCAATCACTCAACTACTCTCATTTCCTATGAGATCAGGGTGTGTGCAACTATGACTATATAAATAGGTTTTCAACCTATTTCGACCAACAACGTTTATCAACACAATATCCAGAAAAACACCAAAGAACTGATAGCTTACATTCTGCAAGCCAGATCCATATTCTGATACAAGTCATAAAACAGCCACACCTTCAGAGTTAACCATTCTGATCTCAACACCTTCTCCGCTTCCCTCCCTAAGATCAACCCTTCTCCTTTATTTTATGACCAAAGCAAGACTGGAACAACCATTTCTTGGTTTAGGCAAGGATTGTACAGAATGATCTCTCGAATCTAAAGTACTCCCGTGCAGTGCATTTGTTTAGGGTTTAGATTCGTTTCTCGGCGGCACACCCAAATTTACCATTTCCAGCAGAATCAGTTTTTACCCCAAAACACCAGAAAAAGAATTTAACTCTGTGGGCTACCTTACACTGCCATAAAGATTTCCAGACCTTGGATGGTATAGTTCTTCCATTAACTTGCACTTCATTGTTTCCTTTAGATAGCATGTTATAGGTACTTTTAACAGAAAATTTGTCATCCTTAGCAGGCATCCAGATCATAACATCTTCTTTTGTGATATCTATGATAATGTTTTGAATCTTGAGTGAAGTATCTGGAGTAAGGATCCGATTAAGAAGACTGATGTTCCAGGTGCTGGTATTAGGAATGAGCACCTCTTCTACATCTGAATAGAACTTGTAAAGATCATTGAAAGGAGAGGGTGGATTTGTTATTCTTGGGATCCATCTTGTTAGAACACTGCTCGGACGAACTCGCAAGCGTTGCTATCTCAAGCTTGTTTGTCAATGTTAGTGATCAAAACTATAAGTCTTGATTTGTAGTCTACTTATGGTGATGTCTCGGACTAGGATAGATTGTGTAGTTGAGCATTAGACTTCACGGCATTCATCAATTGAAGATGAAGAACTACTAAGGCGAGCTTGTGGAACTTCATCAACAAAAGGTATGGGGAGACTAAAACTCATCTATCACTTGGAAAGTCTATTTCTACTCTATCTCCTATATTGAGACAAAGGTCGTTTATGGTTTTCGATTATACACATTTGAGATTTCGAGCTGAGATTAACTCGCTTACATATTTCTCGGAATATATGTTGGTAAGCTTTCGCTTCAAACAAGTTCATCTTATATTCTTGACGAAAGTCAAAAGATTATCATGTGAAAATCACCGAGTAACATCTTACATGGTTTGTGTGATACAATTTGGTGTAGACTTGGAATGTTTCATTATGATTATTTCAATATCTTGAAAATTGCTTTGATGCTAATAGTGTGTGAAAACGGCTATTGTCATCCTCTAAGAAAGTTTCAATGATTGAAATAGAGTTTAGAATACTTAACCATCATTGGATTATAAACTTAGTGTGCATTCTTGCATGTATGTTATCCATGACCGAAACTAAAGTATGCATACCCGTATGCGTACTTGTAGTTGTGAAATTACGTGTACCAAGTACACATACCGGTACGCATACTTGCGTAAGGTATAGGTCCAGGAATTTCTGTTGGGTTTTGAAAGTGTACTTAGGTATGCGTACCCGTTCGCATACTGGCGAACCCAAACTCAGACCGGCTACTTAAGTATGCGTACCTGTTTGCATACTTGAGTGGTTAAAGTTCTAGAATTGGTTTGTTCATGAACTAATACATTTATATATTAAGGAATGCATTCTTTGCAAACCGTGGCTATAATGTTCATGAATTGATTCAAGTGAATCAAACCAATTTTGCTTCGATTGTGTTCTTGTATACTTCTATGAGAATATAGCTATTGAACAACTCTTTAACTAGTTTCATTTGAGTCATTTGAAATAGTTATGGTTAAGATGAATATGGTTGATATGAGAGTGTTCATATAGGTAACCTCGGTTAACTGCAGTTGAGCCAACATGGTGTACATGTTTAGGTATGGTTACATAAACCTAAATGAGGGTACATTTCATTTGTGTATAACAAGCTAAGTTCGATCTAACGGTTGAAAGATATTTGCTTGTATCTAATCAGGTTTTCATTTAACGGTGAATATTGAATGCTTTGTTACCAAGGTAACTTAGATTGCAAACCCTGATTTGAAAACTATATAAAAGAGAACTCTAGCAACTGGGAAACCTAATCCCCACACCTCCTGTGTGATACTAGTTGTATAAGCTAGAGTCGATTCTCTTTTAACCTTAGGTTTTTCACGAAACCCTGTAGGTTAACGACTTAAAGACTTCATTTGGATTGTGAAGCCAGACCCAACTATTTTTTCTGTAGTTGCGTGATCTGATCTTGCTGTTTCTATCGTATTTGAGTACTATCTTCTTTAAGATTGGCTCGAGATTTATTCTCCGATAGGCAAGATAAAAAGTAGTCACAAATATCTTCGTCTCATAGTTTGTGATTCCACAATATCTTGTTTCGCTACCATACGATTAAGATTATTGTGAGGTGATTGATAATACTAGGCTGTTCTTCGGGAATATAAGTCCGGTTTATCAATTGGTTCCTGTGCACCTTGATTTATCAAAAGACAGAACAAAACTCGTAGGTATTTCTGTGGGAGACAGATTTATCTATTCCAATATACTTTTCTGTGTAAGACAGATTTGTTTATCAAGTCTTAGACTTTGGGTCGTAGAAACTCTTAGTTGTGGATGAGATCAGCTAAGGGAATCAAGTGCGTAGTATCCTGCTGGGATCAGAGACGTAAGGAGCGCAACCGTACCTTGAATCAGTGTGAGATTGATTAGGGTTCAACTACAGTCCAGTCCAAAGTTCATTGGTAGTAGTCTAGTGTCTGTAGCGGCTTAATACAGTGTGGTGTTCAAATCTGGACTAGGTCCCGGGGTTTTTCTGCATTTGCGGTTTCCTCATTAACAAAACTTCTGGTGTCTGTGTTATTTCTTTTCCGCATTATATTTTTATTAAATAATTGAAATATCACAGGTTGTGCGTTGAATCGATCAATTGAGAAATCCAACCTTTGGTTGTTGATTGAAATTGATTGATCCTTGAACATTGGTCTTTTGTACCGTTCAAGTTATTTCTCTTATATTCAATCGGGCTCGCAAATTTCTATTTGCTGATTGCAGATTGAATTGAGAGATAGAGATATAAAACTCTTTGATATAGTTTTTGTAGATTGAGTCTAACTTTCTAGTTGATTCTCTTGAGAGTATATTGGAGTTTGTTTATTCAGATTGCCAAACGAAATATTGGGTGTGGTTGTTGTACCCCCGCTTTTTCACATCCGTCAAGCCAAATTTTGGTGTTTTTCCCATTGTTAACTGATGTAATTTTAAATAGTGGTAAGAATGGGTTCGTTCAGATTTGTG
>JAJJMB010008951.1:847624-886000 GCA_023531105.1 Papaver atlanticum | reverse complement strand
ATCCTGCACGGGTGTCCCTTTAGCACTTGTCTTATGGGGTGCAAATAATAATTTTTGGGCGTAGACAGTAATTTTTTCGGGGTTCCTCCGACACATTTTTGGGGTGCTTCCGGTGCATTTCTGGGGTGCCTTTAGTACTCTATCCTGGGGTGTAAAACACCACTTTTCGAGCCAATTTCGCCGCAAGAGCTTATTTCTCTAAAAATACCTACAAAGACATAAAATAACAAAATAAATACAAAATCAAACACTAACAATATATACAATTGAGACATATTAGACACAATAATGCGTCTATCAGCTATCTCTTATCTTGAATGAAGCCAATTGTTGTTATGGTCTTTAATGGAATCAATGTTGTTTCTAGCCTTCTTCCTATTGGTTTTTGTATGGAAGTATTTACTGTTGATATCCATGTCCTTGATAAAATGATCCCTTGATTTTTGTTGATAGAATTCACTCTTTTCCTTGTGACATTGGTTTAGTTGCTTGTTGATGAGGAAAATCTTGTTATGAACTTCATCATTTGCTAGTTTCTCTTGTAAAAGATTAAGCTCAGATTATAGCACTTTTTGATTAATGTTGCCAAAGTGCTCTCTATTCATATGGATAGTTCCTTTCTTGCAGAATGGAGCTTCTTAACAAGCTGAAAACCAGGTGAGCCAGATACACTAATGTTCCAAGAATCTTGAATAGTTTCAACACAAGAGTTATCATTCAACCAAGTAAAGAAGAATTTGAAATGCTTCCAACAATTAGAAATTGTTGAGTCAGTAACTAACATGACAGGGCAATGATCACTGCCAACTTGGGTTAAGTGAAATAATATATAGTTAGGGAAGTTTAGATGCTAATCACTACTTCCTAAATCCATGTCTATTCTAGACCTTCTAACTCCAGTTCCTAAATTGTTGCTAGTCCAAGTGTAGTATTTACCTACAAAGCCAATATCCTCAAGGCCACAGTCAAGAACCATACTATTAACCCATCCATCTATGGAGGAAGAAAGACCATTGTTATCACCTAGGATATGAAAATTTAAGTCACCTAAAAGAATCCAAGGAGCAGTATTAGCTCTGCTAATTTGGTGAATGAACTCCCATTGATTTCTTTTTTTAACATGATTAGTGTATCCATACATACAAGTGAGTAAAAACTCATGTTTGCTCAGATCAGATTGGACAACTACATTAAACATGTTCATGGTTGAGTCAACTATGTCACAAGTAAACCCATGTTTCCAAAGAAAAGCTATTCCTCCAGATAATCCTTCAAATATAAGAATGATTTGGGTATTGATAATTGGTTTAGTAGAGGCTTACATTTAGCATAACTAATTTTGGTTTCACAAAGGAAAATGATGTCAGGGTTCTGAGTTCTTATAAGATCATTTAAGTGATTTCTAGTATTTTTTTGTTTGAAGCCTTGAACATTCCAAGAAATAACCTTCCTACTGTGAATGAGGTTAATGTCTAAAAAAGTAACTATAACAAATAAACTAGTAAGATAAAACAAAACATACTGCAGTTGGGATGGAAAAGTTGTTTTGACAGACTGTTTAACGGTAATAATAGTAATGGAAAACTTGTACAGGAAGTAACTAATTAACTTATAACAGGTATTTGAAAACCAATTAAACTAAATGGTAATGCAAAAACTATATGTGATATAAAATCTGTCGGAAAAGATTACCTGTTTCTCCAAATCTGTGTTGCCAGCATGTGCCTCTCTTGTTGTGATCTTCATAGTTTGCTGGGTGACTGTGCTGTAATCAACAGTGGTAGAGGAAGAGGTGCTTTCTGGTTCATTTTGGTTAGGAGAAAGTTCACTAGAGGTCCTAATTCTCATGCCTAATATAGAAGCATCTTCATCATCACCAATGTTATCTTTAAGTAGGAAATCCATGTTGATAGGAACACCATCTTTTGGTGGAACAAAAACAATAGTCTTCGTGAAACTCTTTTGATTCTTCTTAGAAGCAGGAACATTTGATGATGACAGAGTTGAGATATTCTTCCTTAGGTTATTAACCTTACCAAAACAGTATGGTTTTTCATGAGCCTTTGCAAGATAGTTGGCTGCATCCTTACGTGCTACTTTACAGTGTTTGATGACATAACAACCTGAGCAGATACCACTAGGTTGCCTTTCAGAAAAAAAATTAATCAACTTAGAGAGGCCAGCATTAGTGATTGTTTTTACACCTCTTCTTTGGTTCAATAGATCAATGTTAACACAAACCTTTACAGGATCACTGCCAATAGGCACTGCATCTTTGGTTCAATAGAACCCACCTGACCCATTATTTCTCTCATTTTTGTGACAACATGAACGTTCATATGTTCAGGTAAGAGATATTTCAGCTGAATCCGGAACTGTTGGAAACCCCACTGTGCTTCAGTATAAACCATCTCAGGAATAAAATCATGGACCACTCTAAGTTTCTTATTGATACTCCAAGGACGTTCATCATTGACCCTGTTGAGGTATTCCCACTTGATGAATTTGAAAATAAAGAGATTATGTTCAATCTCGACTATCTTGAGTTCTTCAGGGGTTATGAATGGCCAGGTGAACTGGATAAACTTTTCAACCAAATCATAAATCATCCTTCCATCAATAATGACTTTGCCGATGGCACATGCTTCCCACTTTTCTTTTTCTTCTTCAGGAATGCCAGTTGTATCAGTAGTAAAAGTTATGGCTTCAGAGATGTCTCCAAGATGGAGAGTAGCTTGCTTAAACTTGTTAACTAAGTTACCAACCTGCATATCACCTTCTGCATCCATTGCTAACTCTAAAAAGTTTTTGGGGTGTATAAAATTACTATTGACAGAAGAAAGGTAGGACAAGTCAATGGTATTAGGGTTACACTTAGAGAGTTTAAACTTTAAGATATTGTTACCTAAAATTGGGCTAATCCTAATTATGCTCTCCGATGTAGAATTTGTTTTAAAATGGCAAGCATAGTGGGCTAACAACCATCCTACGATAAAGAAGACGCTGATTTTCCGGGCAAGACTAGTTCCTGAGTTTTTGAATTTTGAAATGAGTGATAGGCGAGCAGAAAGTAATGACCGAGTTACTGAGTCGGAAACAGGATCAAACCACCATCTACCATTGAAAGCAACATAAGTCTTCAAACGATTATCTACAAACTCTGCAAACACATAGATCACAACGTAAAAAAAAGGCAAACACCATTAGAACAAACACAAACTGTGAACACATCATGGAGAAAACAAGAAAAAATTAGTTACTCATTAATAATATAAGAACTCAAAGAAAATGAAAATGATGAAAAGAGTGAACCTCGAGAAGATTAGAGAGTAGTAATCATATAGTTAGGACTATAACGATGTAGATATGGTAGCTAGGCACAAAACAACATCAAAGAATTGTTAACAGGACTAAATATTGAAGAAATTTAGAGAAAATTTAACTGAGTTGGAAAGCCATTAACCCCGATTCACGGAGAAAAGAGAGAAAGCGGTCTTCAAGTTTTTCTTGAGGATGCGACTAGTTTATTGCGTATTGGATATGCCTAGCTAAATGTGCTAAATGTGAACTGTTTTTGTTGTACAAATCTTCAGAGCGTCGCGACATAACATTGTTGAGCCAAGGTATCAAACATTTAGAGTGAAATACATGTTTGCAATTTGTCCTGAGAATATCTCTACCCTTCAAAACCTCATCCAAACATACTGCACAAGTTTGTCGAGGGAAAAAAAAAAGGATCATTTGTAAATACCATACTCCCTACGAAAACAGAGCTAAATATTTATGTGGGTGTCAACGCCGGAATAGGAATACGACAACTCATATTTATGCATGGCATGGCTTGCTATGCCGATTCCAAAATTTTACTATTCTTTTTTGATAAAAATTCCATAATTTTTCTTATCTGTCAAGACAATGGAAACTGGTTCACTCTAATCCAAGGAGTGCATATGTTAAGCATCATTGTTTACTCTTTCTAGTGGTGTGGTATATGTACTATCTAGCATATTTTCCTGTGCATTTGTGTGGATGGTGTTAGGATTTGGCTTTTTAACCCTCCATCTTATGCTCTTTTTTCTTCTTGTTCTTGCTTGTGCAAGTTTGGTTGTTTGAAATTTATCTTTTTAGACCTCCCTTGTTTCATTAAACTTGCTGTTGCAAGTTTGGTCGTTCTCAGTTTCTTTTCTAATAAAATTTCAGGAACCACCAGCCCTCAAATAGTGAAAGGATTTTATTTAAAATCCTCCCACACCTAGCGAGGGAAAATCTAAATCATGCTTTACGGAGTTTATTTGGTATTTGGAGACATAACTTGATGTAAATACCGGGGATGATTTGATTTCATGATTTTAAAATAATAATCCAGATTTTTATACGGGAATTGATTTTCCACGAGTTCTATTTAAACTATTGTGATTTGGTTTGCTCAATATTTTTAGATTAGACGTAAGATGGACAGTGATACAGATGGCTATACCAACCACAAAATCTGGTCGTTTGACAAAATGGAGAGGCTGACTTTTTACGTAGGGAGACAAATTTTCAGCAATATACAACTAGTCAAAGTCAAGCCTACAATGCCAGCTCTACTTTGTACTTGAGTTTAGCCAAAACTTTATCTCTTATTGGTGAAATTTTGGGTATAAAGTCTCATGCCAAGATCACCATTGTTCCTCATCAATCAGCATCTCAGAAAACAAACCATGGCTAAACTGCTCACAAGTTTTGTACTCCTTTTTCTAGTTTTCATAGCCACCACAACTACACTAATCAAAGCTCAGGTACTTGAAAGCTAAATCTCCCATTAAAACTTTATGCTCGTGGAATCGTTATATTTTGTTCTCATTTTTCTTTATTTGAAACCTATTTTATAATAATCAAACCTTATACTTTGTGATTACAGGCAACTAAACAGTGCGAGTATGAAATGATAATAAACACCGGCATAACCAGAGGGCCAAGTTACAAACTCGGCGTTGTACTCGAAGCGATCGGTGGTGCCAGTATCAACACTAGTAACATTGTTAAGAATTGGGGCGCTATGGGACGAGGGTACACATATTTTCTACCCAATTCATCGGACAAGTTTAGAACCAAGTTACCTTGTATGGTGGCTAATTTTTGTTGGATTGGGATCAAAGGGAAGAAAGGAGAATTAAATCCCCACTGGTATATAAACAATGTCACCATTAGCACAAAAGGAGACGGCGGTATCAATCGTCTAAAAACTTTCAGTTTTGGTATTGGAAATGAGATCGATATCATCTATCCTTATGCTAGTGATGGAGAATGCCCATAAATTTGGAATTCGATTCAGTTACTAGTTGTAAGCTGGTTCTTGATAAGAACCGGAGCAAAACCATCCTTTATGAAGGGGATTATTATATAAACCCCAATATATGTATGCGCGTGAATTGCTTAATAAATTCTGAAATAAGAAACTTTGTTGTAAATGTTTCGTTAAACACCAACTATTCCTTCTGTTTCAAAATAATAGGTTAGTTTCATATGTAAATCATACATAAAACCAGGTACTACTGCATAAGCAGTGAAAGAAATGAAATAAGCTAGGAGGAAAAAATGAGATTTTCATTTCTTGTACATGATAAGTATATACTTCACTAGCCACTTCGCATCATATCTCGGCGGGTATTTATAGTTCATCAACATGGCAACTGAGTAGTGGGATTATGCCATGTTAATTCCCCATGTGTTGGTATAAGATAAGATGAATCATTTTCTATTACAAGAAATTTTTGACAGTCGGTTAGATGGTGGGCCAGCCACACATCCATTATTATCACACTTCTTCCGGGATGACCACTATTTAACGATCATTGCCTCATTAAAATTTTGTCAGAATACAATAAGATAAAACTGAGCCATTGAAAAAGGTGCAACATTTCAAGCTTTAGAATGATGTCGACCGTCATTGATGTGTTGTCTTGATAAGCTTTTGATAGGAAATCTTCTTTGAAAAACCCTAAGTGTAGAAAGATCACAACAATATTGACGACGCTGCTCATTTTGCTTCGTCAAAGTTTTGTGAGGAAAAATCGTGTGCGCTAAAAACTTAAATCAAATTATACGGACGAATATCCAATAATCGCACCTTTATGGATATCATCTCCTTAGATGATCGTTCTAAGATTACTATCTCATTAAAAACCTAGTCAGGAAAATCCAGTTGGACAAAAACTTGAGTGTAGGAAAAACATGAGTCATCAGAACAGTGTGGGACCCGTATATATTGCATCATTAAAACCTTGTCTGGTAAAACCCAGAGGGATAAAAACCAAGACGAAGGAAAAAGAGTACAATATTTTGAATTGCGTATATCACTGGACATGCATGCCTCATTAAAACCTTGACAAGGAACACCCAATGGGACAAAATCTTGACTAAGGAAAAAGAGTACACGACCTAATGTCCAAAATTCCCAATATCCATAGTCTTCTATGGCTTTACTCCCCCGGATGAGTTGCCGTCTCGCTTGATCGTTGTGCTCGGTAATGTTGCATAGAGATCAAGAACCATCTTTTAATGTCTTCATCCACTTCCTTCATTCGAGAAAACATGGTCTGATCTTCATTTGTGCAACCTTTTAATGATCCTCTCATTGTATCAACTTTTATTCTCTACTAGCTTTATATGTCTTAACCGATCGTAGGAAGTACAAATATCCTCTAATGACAAACTATTATCCAAGAGAATAATTAGTTGCTTTAACAAACCTGCTAAAAATCAAAACTTAAATAGTTTGATTACTTTTTTCTATGGGAGAAATTCAGAGATCTTTTATGCGAAATATCAAGTTGCACTGTACACGAAGATGAGGGATATTTTTCGGACCAACGTCTCGATGTTGGTATTGGATAAAACCAGACTTACGTGTTTACTACAAACCTAATATCAGGTGTTATAGCATATTTCAGCTATTCTACCATTGTACATCTTTAGTGCAATATAACCTACAGAGTATTACATCTCCTTTGCTGAGACGTAAACCGGTCAACATTAAAACTAATAGATCACACAATTACGATTATACCAGTTTTATCTGTTTAAACATGATGAAACCTTTGAGGTCAATAACAGATTGAGGCCGAGATTTTTCATCTCGAACTCCTACTTGTTAGAGCACTGCTCGGTCGAACTCGCAAGCGTTGCTATCTCAAGCTTGTTTGTCAAGTTTAGTTGCCAAACCTATAAGTCTTGATTTCTAGTCTAATTATAGCTATGTCTCGGATTAGGATAGAATGTGTAGTTGAGCTTTAGACTTCACGACGTTTATCGATTGAAGACGAAGAACTACTAAGGGGAGCTTGTGGAACTTCATCAACAAAAGGTATGTGGAGACTTGAACTCATCTATCACTCAAAAGTCTATCTCTACTCTATCTCCTATTTGAGACAAAAGTCGTATAGCTATATAGACTTCGATTATACACATTTGATATTTCGAGCTGAGTTTAACTCGCTTACATATTTCTTGAAATATGTGTTAGTAAGCTTTCCCTTTAACCAAGTTCATCTTATATTCTTGACGAAAGTCAAAATATGATCATGTAAAAATCGCATGGTAACATCTTATATGATTTGTGTGAGACAGTCATTTGGTGTAGACTCAAAATGTTTCGTATTTATCATTTGATCACTTGAGAATTGCTTTGAAGCTAATAGTTTGTGTGAGACAGCTATTCCCGTCTTCTAAGAATGTTTCAATGATTGAAATGGGAGTTTAAAACAACTAACCATGATTGGATATAACACAATATGCGTACTTGTATGCTAACTGTTGCAAGTTATTCCAAGTACGGGAACCATAGTATGCATACCCATATGCGTACAGTGAAAAGAAGAGGGTACAAAAATATACCTCAATCTAAAACTTTTCCACCTATAAGTCCTCTTACCGAAAGTGATTGTCTATGGATTGAGTCGAGACAATACAACGAATAGGTATTCACACTTTGTGTGATCGTCTATGGATACGAGATCGAGACAATACAACAATTAAAGTGTGATTACTTGATAATAGGTTCGTACTTAACCAAACTCTATAGGATCACTATCAAGTAATACGGAGTTAACGTTTGTGTAATTTACTTTAAATTATAATAACAACAATTATAATTGCGGAAAACAAAAGTAAAAGACACAGCAAGATTTTGTTAATGAGGAAACCGCAAATGCAGAAAAACCCCGGGACCTAGTCCAGAATTGAATACTCTCAGAATTAAGCCGCTATACAAAATCAACCTAACTTCGTATAGTTGAGACCAAGCAACTAAACCTATAGTTCACCTAGTTTCTTCAGTATCCCTGCGCTTCCGACATTCAATAAGTGCATGCACTGGAACAATTCCTTTGGTTCGTATTCCAAACAGTAAATGAACAACAAATCTGTTCGGTATCAACTCTATTCAATCCAGTGATATGAGTTAGACAAAGGCTCTTCTGTTTAATCCAATAAACTCCTTTGTCGGGTTTAGATCTATCTAACAAACAACTAACAAGTAGTCGAGTTTAGATTTTGCAATCGATCTATCCAGATACTAAATATTGATGCCGATTTCCGCAACTAATCAATAAAATCTACCAAACGATAAACCGATTATAGTTGGATTCCAGCCGATCAAGTTTTTTGCACACCAAAGATTATGAACCCAAATCAAAAATATTCTTCATCTTCAAATCTTCTTAAATCTTCAATAAATATCTGCACACAACAACTTGAATCTCTTGTGATCAATCACGTACAGAACGGAGTCTGTTAACAATGGATTATCACAAGACGTCTTTAGATCTACAAACAGTTCTAAATGTCCCGTCGACACTTCGATCTAGTTTGAGTGAATCTTATATCAGAAGAGAAGATTATCAAGAATAAACAAACTAGGTGCAATAAAAGTTCAACAACCGTTAGTCAATCAAATCAAATCGAAAACTAATAATACTGCAATTATCTAGTTTCCCACCAACGATACTCGTAGAGCTTCTTGATCCCACAGAAGTCTTTAAACGAGCGGTCGCAAGAGATTTCTCCTAATTAGGGTACTTTCCTCTCCGAAAAGACGTCTCCACCAGTAACAACACAACAAGGTAGTTTTGCTGGCTCTTAGGATGGTTTACATGAAATGCAAACTTGGGTATTTATAGACCAAGGAAGTTTGGACACCAAGGAATTTCCAAAACCGAAATATTCTTAAGATATGCAATATATTTCCAAATCGGTTTTCATAATTCCTAGAAATGCTCTGTCCAAAAATAACCGAAATCCTACTAGAAGATCTCCAATTAGTAAATGCACATTACCAATTTTATTTTCCAGAGATATGCATTTTAATTGCTGGTAATTAAAAGCATATAAAAATTAACAACCTTAATTAAAAGATTCTCAACTTATTTCGGTCCGGGATCTCATTTAGCTATTAAGGAATATCTTTGTACAATAAAAGATAAGAGTTACTGAACATGTTCAAAGTATGTCGACATCTTAATTCTTTGTAAATCCTCTTTCATATTTACAATCTTGGAACCGATTATACCACACTTCCAAACAAGTTTAGAACTGGTTCATCTTATTTCCAAGAACTATGTGATTGATAGAATCAACACACTAATCATGGGTTTACGGTTTTACCAAACACAAGGATCGATTCTACCTTAATATGTTATTGGGACCGGTTACATAAGTTACCAAATTGGTCACATCAATTACCAGGACCGGTTACCATATTCTCATGGTATTACTTGTGATCGGTCACACCAATTACCAGGATCGGTTACACCAATTACCAGGACTGGTTACACAAATTACAAGGATCGATTACTACTCATTTGTGATCGGTCACACCAATTACTAGGATCGGTTACACCAATTACTCGGATCGGTCACACCAATTACAACTATCGATCATACCATCTTAGGTGATTACTTAGGATCAGTTACACTAATAAAAGTCATACCAATACATAAGTCAGGCATTGAGACTAGTTTTACCAAGATACATAACAAGTTACGATCGGTTCTACTAACTCACACATATTGGTAATCCAAAGATATGCAATGAATAACAATACCAATAAGCCTAGTGATTTCCCTTTCGATTCATAAAACAAGTTCATGAATGTACTTCCTTTAAACGAATGTAAACATTGTTTCCTAGGACGAAATCTTCACCCATACCCATACACATAATCACAATAACATTCATATGATTATGTCGATGTCTTATATACGAAGTTCAAAAGATAAGCGTTATACTTCGTATTCTAATTCCTTAACACTATGTCTACTAGATAATCATTCACATCTTCGCAGTTATGTTTTCAATATAGCACGACTTGAAAGATACGTCGGGGATGAAACAGTTCAAGTCAAAATATTACTAACCTCAAGAGGAAGGATGATGTCGTCGATGTAGCTCTTTACTTTTTCACATTCTTCAAGTCTTCAAGTAATACTTGTATGTCTCATTATCCTAATCTTTCTAGCCTAACCTATACGAAGTTGTCTCTAGTACATAATCAAGCTACTCTTAAATTGAGTTTTGATTCACTAAAATATGACAAACAAACTTGACATACCAACGCTTGGTGGGTTCAACCGAGCTATGCTCTTACAATCTCCCCCTTTGTCAATTTTAGTTACAAAACTCTTACAATCATATGGATAAACAAATTACAAAAATTCATTATACATACGCTTGATTCCAAGTTTCAACGGCACAATACCCTGCATATATTCAATCCATAAATGTCGTTGAAGACATTATAATAACAAAGTTAATACTCCCCCTAAAGTTAAGATAGGTAGATTTTCAATCTACACATCTTTGTTATTTCTCTTTTGTAGTCCAAATAACTACAATCAATATATGATATGTTTCTCCCCCTTAGTCAATGCTTTACTATTTCGTTAGATATAACGTTTAAGCACAATTGTCCTTTCCTAAGTGATTACAAATAACTTTGTTTACTCCATATATTTCTCCCTCTTTTTGTCACAAAATGAAAAAGGTACGAGCAAATACCAAAAACCGAAAGGATCTTACAATCTAAAAGAATTGTATAACCTATAAGAGTTAAGCACGAAGGTTTCACATACCATTTTAGATAACCAATACCAAAACCGAAACTACAAGTAATTTGGTTTTGATATGATATCAAGGAAACAATTGCCTGAAGCAATTTTCCCTAATAGTTTAACAAATTGACCAAAAATACTTAGTTCCCTTGCTAAACCGATTGTACAAGTACAATCTCTTGTTTCGATAAGACCAAAATAAAGATCAGAATTAACTTTATTTTTCTCATCAGGCACTAATTATTCAGACAATAACTTAGACCTTCCACTTTAGACAAGACTAATACTAGGTTAGTTAACTAATATTTATTATCAAGGCATTCGATTAGACTTGAATAACCAAATCCTTTACTTTTGATAAGTCTAACTAAGATCAGAATTAACTTAGTTTCTCTTATCTGGAATCGAATTGGACTAAACAAATGATCCCATATTTTGTTAAGCTATAAATAATTCATACAAACCAAATAAATCAACTTGCATAATTATTTTTCTTAACCGGAAGCAATTGAAATAAACATAAACATTAAAGCACAGCAATTGCACCGAAATTTCGTTAAGTCTAAAACAATTGATGCCAACTAATAAAGAAAGATAACAATGGTTTTTCTTAACCGGAAACAACTGAATCACACACACATACATCCACATACACATAATGGAATAAACATCAATTGTACCGAATTTTGTTAAGCAAAAGCAAAATATATGCAATTAAACTCAAGCTTTTCTTAAACAGGAAAACGATTAACTAAAAAAATCGTTACCTCAAATTTCGCATCCTCTTCTCCCCAGAAATATATATCATTAAGCGCAAGTTCAAGTTAGAACTCTCCCCCATAGTGTTGTCATCCTATCGCAAGAACAAAAGAACAACAACAATAGCAACCTTTACCAGAGAAAGGTTGAATCGGTTTTAACTAATGCAAATAGCAAAAGTTGAAAACCCCGAAACACATATGCTTTTATGTTAAACAAAAATTCAACATATTGTGACTTTTTCACATATGAGTTTCAATCGGAACACCTTATGATCCTTTGATAAAGCCTACCAACATGGGCGAACTTAATCCCGCTAAATCAAAAAGCCACACAAACCATAAGGGTTCACACAACATATGAGATCGAATATTAAGGTTATGAAAACCGAAATCAAACATCCCATACACATAGCAATAATATAAAGCATTTAAGCAAGGCTATGTAATTGAAAAACTATAACAAGAAAATTTATAAAATAATAATTTCATTCATAACTAATAGATAGTTTAATTCATCAATAGACCTTACACAATAACTGAAAGAAATCAAAATTTGATGTCTATTTTTGCTTCTAATCGCGAGTCTTGTAAAGATCGCTTTTGAATACTGGATTCAAATTCTTTTGAGCATTTCCCATTCCATTAGAAAGTTTGTTGATTTCAAACAGTTGAGAATGAAGATCAGCAAGTACTTCTTTCGAATCCTTTATCATCATCTCATGATGTCTAATGCAACTTAAAACAGTGAGAATCTGTTTCCTTATAAAGTCTATGATATTGTGTTGAGAGACATCATGATTTTCAATTATAGCCGATGCACAGAGTGCTAAATCATCAAGAGATGACCCTTCTTTTACCGATTTCTCCATTGAAGCAAGCTAGTCTTCTTTCAGACAAGAGGACAATATATAAGAATTGAAGAAAATCAGGGGATGATATAATTTGGTTTATGGAAACCGAATATATTTTTCCCAAAAGCAAAAGATATCGATTAAGAATACAATTATGGAACAGATGTGTAAATACTGCCCAGATTTATGCCTCCTCACATTTGGAATTTTAGGCAACAAGTGAGGATGCATCTTTCAACACAATCAGTGTGTGTTGAGGTGAGGATTGAACTCACCATAACCAATAGAGACATCCCTAGGATGATTTATAAACACAATAGGTTGTGTTTCTTTATGTTCTTTCTTTCTCTTGTTCATGCAAGAGTCTGCAGTTCCTTTTTTAGATCTTATAAACTCATCAGCCTTCAAAATCTTTATGCCCTTGTGAAGAGCTTTGATGAACTTGTTTTATTGAATATTTCCATGGAACACTGTAGTGTGATTATCTCCACATAAAGAGTTTAACATACTATCAGAAGATTTACCCTATGATGCTTTTGGTTTGTCAACCATTTCTTTTTGATCAGATTTTACCCCTTGAGATTTATTTGACGGGGTTTTCAAAAGTTTTTCAAGTTATAGACTCAAACTTTGATTTTCCTTGATTCCCCACTCAAGTTTTTCTAAACAGTCCTTTAAGAGTTGATTAGACTCATAAGGTATATCACTGTTAGATTTGGCAAGAAGTGCATTATGGCTAGGTATTCCTTCACAGGGTTTGTCCTCTGGAATGTCATCCAGAGTAGAGATGTAATCTTTGTAACACTTTTGAGCTTTTCTGCTGGAGCACTGCTTTTCCATATGTCCGAATTTACGGCATTTGAAACATTGGATTTCTTCATTACCCTTTTTATGACAAAAAGATAATATATCAGGATCTGAATTATTTTTCAATAAAGCGTCCTTAATCCGTTGTGTTAGGAGTACAATTGTTGAGTCAAGCTCATTTTCAACAAGTATTTCATCCTTTTGACAACGTTTCTCAGACTTATTTAAACAAACTTCTTTCGAAGATTGATTTGAATTAGTTGAGATATCATAACCAATATTTCAGTTCTTCAGCAGAGTTTCTTTGTCAAAGATCTTTAACTTTCCTACAAGGGAATTTCGATAAAGTGTAGAAAGATCATTGGCTTCTATTATTGCATGTTTCTTAGACTCGTATCTGGATGGTAACGATCTGAGAATTTTGTATACTATTTCCTTTTCAGGTATAGCCCTTCCAAGGGAGAAAGAGGTATTGATAATCTCAGAAAGTTTAGAGTTAAACTCCTCGAAGGTGTCGTTATCATCCATTTTAGGGTATTCTCATTCTTAAGAGAGAGATAAGAGTTGTGCTTCTCTTTCGGAATCATTCCCTTCAAATACAGTATCAAGAATATTCCATGCTTCTTTAGAAGTTTCACATGACAGAACAAGATGTAGAAGATCATGACTTACTGCATGTATTATGGCATTTAATCCATCATAATTCTGCTTCGCAAGAGCTCTTTCTTCATAAGTGTAAAACGCTAAGCGCTTAAACTCGTTTTCAGAATACTCCTCTCTCGGACGTTGGTATCCGTCTTTGATTAACATCCAAGTATTAAAATCTTGAGATTGAAGAAAAGTTCTCATAGCAGTTTTCCAAGAAGAGTAATTTTCCCCATCAAATCTTGGTGGTACGTTAACTGAATCATTCATAAGATTCATTTCTTATAGGTTGGATCGCACCAAACACAGATTGTTAGATCTTTTCGTGTTTGCCTGCTCTGATACCAATTGAAAAGACGAGGGTACCCAAATATACCTCAATCTAAAACTTTTCCACCTATAAGTCCTCTTACCGAAAGTGATTGTCTATGGACTAAGTCGAGACAATACAACGAATCGGTATTCACACTTTGTGTGATCGTCTATGGATACGATATCGAGACAATACAACAATCAAAGTGTGATTACTTGATAATAGGTTCGGACTTAACCAAACTCTATAGGATCACTATTAAGTAATATGGAGTTAACGTTTGTGTAATTTACTTTAAATTATAATAACAACAATTATAATTGCGGAAAACAAAAGTAAAAGACACAACAAGATTTTGTTAACGAGGAAACCGCAAATGCAGAAAAACCCCGGGACCTAGTCCAGAATTGAATACTCTAAGAATTAAGCCGCTATAAAAAATAAACCTAACTTTGTATAGTTGAGACCAAGCAACTAAACCTATAGTTAACCAAGTTTCTTCAGTATCCCTGCGCTTCCGACATTCAATAAGTACACGCACTGGAACAATTCCTTTGGTTCGTATTCCAAATAGTAAAGAAACAACAAATCTATTCGGTATCAACTCTGTTGAATCCAGTGATATGAGTTAGACAAAGGCTCTTCTGTTTAATCCAATAAACTCCTTTGTCGGGTTTAGATCTATCTAACAAACAACTAACAAGTAATCGAGTTTAGATTTTGCAATCAATAATAGGATCTATCCAGAAAGGAGTTTGTTAACAATGGATTATCACAAGACGTCTTTAGATCTACAAACAGTTTTAAAGATCCCGTCGACACTTCGATCTTGTTTGAGTGAATCTTATATCAGAAGAGAAGATTCTCAAGAATAAACAAACTAGGTGCAATCAAAGTTCAACAACCGTTAGTCAATCAAATCAAATCGAAAACAAATAATACTGCAATTATCTAGTTTCCCACCAACGGTACTCGTAGAGCT
Source organism: Papaver atlanticum (assembly GCA_023531105.1). Classification (NCBI taxonomy): domain Eukaryota; kingdom Viridiplantae; phylum Streptophyta; class Magnoliopsida; order Ranunculales; family Papaveraceae; genus Papaver; species Papaver atlanticum. Next base: position 870,550 of record JAJJMB010008951.1, on the reverse strand, counting down.
TCTTGATCCCACAGAAGTCTTTAAATGAGCGGTCGTAAGAGATTTCTCCTAATTAGGGTACTTTCCTCTCCGAATAGACGTCTCCACCAGTAATAACATAACAAGGTAGTTTTGCTGGCTCTTAGGATGGTTTACATGAAATGCAAACTTGGGTATTTATAGACCAAGGAAGTTTGGACACCAAGGAATTTCCAAAACCGAAATATTCTTAAGATATGCAATATATTTCCAAATCGGTTTTCATAATTCCTAGAAATGCTCTATCCAAAAATGTCTGAAAGTCAGTTTCTTTTTTGTCAACCCAGGCCGAATCCTACTAGAAAATCTCCAATTAATAAATACACATTACCAATTTTTATTTTCCAAAGATATGCATTTTAATTGCTGGTAATTAAAAGCATATAAAAATTAACAACCTTAATTAAAAGATTCTCAACTTATTTCGGTCCGGGATCTCCTTTAGCTATTAAAGAATATCTTTGAACAATAAAAGATAAGAGTTACTTAACATGTTCAAAGTATGTCGACATCTTAATTCTTTGTAAATCCTCTTTCATATTTACAATATTGGAACCGATTATACCACACTTCCAAACAAGTTTAGAACTGGTTCATCTAATTTCCAAGAACTATGTGATTGATCAAATCAACACACTAATCATAGGTTTACGGTTTTATCAAACACAAGGATCGGTTCTACCTTAATATGGTTACTTGGACCGTTACATCAGTTACCAAATTGGTCACATCAATTACCAGGACCGGTTACAATATTCTCATGGTATTACTTGTTATCGGTCACACCAGTTACCAGGATCGGTTACACCAATTACCAGGACCGGTTACACCAATTACAAGGATCGATTACTACTCTTTTGTGACCGGTCACACCAATTACTAGGATCGGTTACACCAATTACTAGGATCAGTCATACCAATTACAACTATCGATCATACCATCTTAGGGGATTACTTAGGATCGGTTACACTAATAAAAGTCATACCAATACATAAGTCAGGCATTGTGACTAGTTTTACCAAGATACATAACAAGTTACGATCGGTTCTACTAACTCACACATATTGGCAATCAAAAGATATGCAATGAATAACAATACCAATAAGCCTAGCGATTTCCCTTTCGATTTATAAAACAAGTTCATGAATGTACTTCCTTTAAACGAATGTAAACATTGTTTCCTAGGACAAAATATTCACCCATAACCATACACATAATCACAATAGCATTCATACGATTATGTCGATGTCTTATATACGAAGTTCAAAAGATAAGCATTATACTTCGTATTCTAATTCCTTAACACTATGTCTACTAGAGTATAATTATTCACAGCTTCGCAGTTATGTTTTCAATATAGCACGACTTGAAAGATACGTTGGGAATGAAACAGTTCAAGTCAAAATATTACTAACCTCAAGAGGAAGGATGATGTCGTCGATGTAGTTCTTTACTTATTCACATTCTTCAAGTCTTCAAGTAATACTTGTATGTCTCATTATCCTAATCTTTCTAGCCTAACCTATACGAAGTTGTCTCTAGTACATAATCAAACGACTCTTAAATTGAGTTTTGATTCACCAAAATATGACAACCAAACTTGACATACCAACGCTTGGTGGGTTCAACCGAGCTATGCTCTAACACAAAGTAAGAAGATTCACGTACGCACAACTCTCAACCCTAAAGAAGGAAGAATTGTCGACATTAACCCTTCTTTAATGAAACCTCTCTTCAATAGCAATCTAGGGTATGAAGAGATCAACCAACCAAAAAATAAAAGAACCTTTTTCTTTTTTTAAAGACCTGACGGTGCTAAACTCTTGTCTCTTCGGGATCAGGCACTTGAGACAAGATGCACAGCCAACACAATTAAGCTGTGTTGGGGTGAACAATGATCTGTCCACCATGACCTTTTTGGAAAGAGTTCCTAAAGTCCTATTTCATAGAATGTTTAGACCATGTTCTTTTCTTTAGTGGTCTAATTTTTTCTTTAGAAATTAACTTCTTTGGAGAAGAGTTGAGTTTACATACGATAGGAAAGATAAAAAGTAGTCACAAACATCTTCGTCTCATCGTTTGTGATTCTACAATATCTTGTTTCGATACCATACGATCAAGATTATTGTGAGGTGATTGATATTACTAAGCTGTTCTTCGGGAATATAAGTCTGGTGTATCAATTGGTTCCTGTTCACCTTGATTTATCAAAAGACGGAAAAAAACTTGTAGGTATTTCTATGGGAGACAGATTAATCTATTCAATTGACTTTTCTGTGTGAGATAAATTTGTTTATCAATTTTTCAGAAAAGAACATGGTCTAAACATTCTATGAAATAGGACTTTAGGAACTCTTTCCAAAAAGGTCATGGTGGACAGATCATTGTTCACCCCAACACAGCTTAATTGTGTTGGCTGTGCATCTTGTCTCAAGTGCCTGATCCCGAAGAGACAAGAGTTTAGCACCGTCAGGTCTTTAAAAAAAGAAAAAGGTTCTTTTATTTTTTGGTTGGTTGATCTTTTCATACCCTAGATTGCTATTGAAGAGAGGTTTCATTAAAGAAGGGTTAATGTCGACAATTCTTCCTTCTTTAGGGTTGAGAGTTGTGCGTGCGTGAATCTTCTTACTTTGTGTTAGAGCATAGCTCGGTTGAACCCACCAAGCATTGGTATGTCAAGTTTGGTTGTCATATTTTAGTGAATCAAAACTCAATTTAAGAGTCGCTTGATTATGTACTAGAGACAACTTCGTATAGGTTAGGCTAGAAAGATTAGGATAATGAGACATACAAGTATTACTTGAAGACTTGAAGAATGTGAAGAAGTAAAGAGCTACATAGACGACATCATCCTTCCTCTTGAGGTTAGTAATATTTTGAATTGAACTGTTTCATTCCCAAGTATTACTTGAAGATTAGGATAATGAGACATACAAGTATTACTTGAAGAATGTGAAGAAGTAAAGAGCTACATCGACGACATCATTCTTCCTCTTGAGGTTAGTAATATTTTGACTTGAACTGTTTCATTCCCAACGTATCTTTCAAGTCGTGCTATATTGAAAACATAACTGCGAAGCTGTGCATGATTATACTCTAGTAGAGATAGTATTAAGGAATTACAGTACGAAGTATAACGCTTATCTTTTGAACTTCGTATGTAAGACATCGACATAATCGTATGAATGCTATTGTGATTATGTGTATGGTATGGGTGAAGATTTCGTCCTAGGAAACAATGTTTACATTCGTTTAAAGGAAGTACATTCATGAACTTGTTTTATGAATCGAAAGGGAAATCGCTAGGCTTATTGGTATTGTTATTCATTGCATATCTTTGGATTGCCAATATGTGTGAGTTAGTAGAACCGATCGTAACTTGTTATGTATCTTGGTAAAACTAGTCACAATGCCTGACTTATGTATTGGTATGACTTTTATTAGTGTAACCGATCCTAAATAATCACCTAAGATGGTATGATCGATAGTTGTAATTGGTGTGACCGATCCTAGTAATTGGTGTAACCGATCCTAGTAATTGGTGTGACCGATCACTAAAGAGTAGTAATTGATCCTTGTAATTGGTGTAACCGGTCCTGGTAATTGGTGTAACCGATCATGGTAACTGGTGTGACCGATCACAAGTAATACCATGAGAATATGGTAACCGGTCCTGGTAATTGATGTGGCCAATTTGGTAACTGATGTAACCGGTCCCAGTAACCATATTAAGGTATAACTGATCCTTGTGTTTGGTAGAACCGTAAACCCATGATTAGTGTGTTGATTTGATCAATCACATGGTTCTTGGAAATCAGATGAACCAGTTCTAAACTTGTTTGGAAGTGTGGTATAATCTGTTCCAAGATTGCAAATATGAAAGACGATTTACAAAGAATTAAGATGTCGACATACTTTGAACATGTTCAGTAACTCTTATCTTTTATTGTTCAAAGATATTCCTTAATAGCTAAAGGAGATCCCGGACCGACATAAGTTGAGAATCTTTTAATTAAGGTTGTTAACTTTTATATGCTTTTAATTACCAGCAATTAAAATGCATATCTCTGGAAAATAAAAATTGGTAATGTGGATTTACTAATTGGAGATTTTCTAGTAGGATTTCGGTTATTTTTGGACAGACCATTTCTAGGAATTATGAAAACCGATTTGGAAATATATTGCATATCTTAAGAATATTTCGGTTTTGGAAATTCCTTGGTGTCCAAACTTCCTTGGTCTATAAATACCCAAGTTTGCATTTCATGTAAACTATCCTAAAAGCAACCAAACCTACCTTGTTGTGTTGTTAGAAAGATTAGGATAATAAGACATACAAGTATTACTTGAAGACTTGAAGAATGTGAAGAAGTAAATAGTTACATCGACGACATCATCCTTCCTCTTGAGGTTAGTAATATTTTGAATTGAACTGTTTCATACCCAACATATCTTTCAAGTCGTGCTATATTGAAAACATAACTGCGAAGCTGTGAATGATTATACTCTAGTAGACATAGTATTAAGGAATTACAATATGAAGTATAACGCTTATCTTTTGAACTTCGTATATAAGACATCGACATAATCATATGAATGTTATTGTGATTATGTGTATGGGTATGGGTGAATATTTTGTCCTAGGAAACAATGTTTACATTCGTTTAAAGGAAGTACATTCATGAACTTGTTTTATGAATCGAATGGGAAATCGCTAGGCTTATTGGTATTGTTATTCATTGCATATCTTTGGATTACCAATATGTGCGAGTTAGTAGAACCGATCATAACTTGTTATGTATCTTGGTAAAACTAGTCACAATGCCTGACTTATGTATTGGTATGACTTTTTTGTGTGTAACCGATCCTAAGTATTCACCTAAGATGGTATGATCGATAGTTGTAATTGGTGTGACCGATCCTAGTAATTGGTGTAACCGATCCAAGTAATTGGTGTGACCGATCACAAAAGAGTAGTAATTGATCCTTGTAATTGGTGTAACCGGTCCTGGTAATTGGTGTAACCGATCCTGGTAACTAGTATGACCGATCACAAGTAATACCATGAGAATATGGTAACCGGTCCTAGTAATTGATGTGACCAATTTGGTAACTGATGTAACCGGTCCCAGTAACCATATTAAGGTAGAACTGATCCGTGTGTTTGGTATAACCGTAAACCCATGATTAGTGTGTTGATTTGATCAATCACATAGTTCCTGGATATCAGATGAACCAGTTCTAAACTTGTTTGGAAGTGTGGTATAATCGGTTCCAAGATTGTAAATATGAAAGACGATTTACAAAGAATTAAGATGTCGACATACTTTGAACATGTTCAGTAACTCTTATCTTTTATTGTTCAAAGATATTCCTTAATAGCTAAAGGAGATCCCGGACCGAAATAAGTTGAGAATCTTTTAATTAAGGTTGTTAATTTTTATATGCTTTTAATTACTAGCAATTAAAATGCATATCTCTGGAAAATAAAAATTGGTAATGTGCATTTACTAATTTGAGATTTTCTAGTAGGATTTCGGTTATTTTTTGACAGAGCATTTCTAGGAATTATGAAAACCGATTTGGAAATATATTGCATATCTTAAGAATATTTCGGTTTTGGAAATTCCTTGGTGTCCAAACTTCCTTGGTCTATAAATACCCAAGTTTGCATTTCATGTAAACTATCCTACGAGCAACCAAAACTACCTTGTTGTGTTGTTACTGGTGGAGCCGTCTATTCGGAGAGGAAAGTACCCTAATTAGGCGAAATCTCTTACGACCGCTCGTTTAAAGAGTTATGTGGGATCAAGAAGCTCTACGAGTACCGTTGGTGGGAAACTAGATAATTGCGGTATTATTAGTTTTTGATTTGATTTGATTGACTAACGGCTGTTGAACTTTGATTGCACCTAGTTTGTTTATTCTTGAGAATCTTCTCTTCTGATATAAGATTCACTCAAACTAGATCGAAGTGTCAACGGGATCTTTAGAACTGTTTGTAGATCTAAAGACGTCTTGTGATAATCCATTGTTAACAGACTCCGTTCTGTGCGTGATTGATCACAAGAGATTCAAGTTGTTGTGTGCAGGTATTTATTGAAGATTTAAGAAGATTTGAAGACAAAGAAGATTTCTGATTTGGGTTCATAATCTTTGGTTTGCACAAAACTTGATCGGCTGGGATCCAACTATAATCGGTTTATCTTTTGGTAGATTTTATTGATTAGTTGCGTAGATCGGCATCAGTATTTAGTATCTGGATAGATCTTATTATTGATTGCAAAATCTAAACTCGACTACTTGTTAGTTGTTTGTTAGATAGATCTAAACCCGACAAAGGAGTTTATTGGATTAAACAGAAGAGCCTTTGTCTAACTCATATCACTGGATTGAATAGAGTTGATACCGAACATATTTTTTGTTCCTTTATTGTTTAGAATACGAACCAAAGGAATTGTTCCAGTGCGTGTACTTATTGAATGTCGGAAGCGCAGGGATACTGAAGAAACTAGGTGAACTATAGGTTTAGTTGCTTGGTCTCAACTATACGAAGTTAGGTTGATTTGGTATAACGACTTAATTCTGAGAGTATTCAATTCTGGACTAGGTCCCGGGGTTTTTCTGCATTTACAGTTTCCTTGTTAACAAAATCTTGCTATGCCTTTTACTTTTGTTTTCCGCAATTATAATTGTTGTTATTATAATTTAAAGTAAATTACACAAACGTTAACTCCGTATTACTTGATAGTGATCCTATAGAGTTTGGTTAAGTCCGAACCTATTATAAAGTAATCAAACTTTGATTGTTGTATTGTCTCGATCTCGTATCGGTAGACGATCACACAAAGTGTGAATACCGATTCGTTGTATTGTCTCGACTCAGTCCATAGACAATCACTTTCGGTAAGAGAACTTATAGGTGGAAAAGTTTTAGATTGAGGTATATTTGGGTACCCTCGTCTTTTCACTTTGTATAAAGGTTCCGTAACCCTACATTCCTTTTTCCTTCCTTGAGAACTCTTTTTATCACAAGTTTACTTATAAAGCTTGCTTTGTGAACTTCTCTCACAAACCCATATTTGTATGGAGACTCCAGGTATTATGACTTCTGATGGAAAAGATGTTAATATGATTGTTAAGCCATCAATCATGAAGGAAAAAGATAAATCTCCCTTACCCTCTTCCTTAAAAAAAAAGGAGGAATATGAGGAAACCAAGGACTGTCCCTTCAAATCTTCAGAAGTTTTCTGATGTTCTTGAAGAGTTGAAGGAAACAAGAAAGGAGATGCAACAAATAAAGGCTTTTTTTTAGGACTCTTGAAATTCAGAAGGCCCTGGTTCGGCATATGTCAAGAAGGTTTGTTGAAATTGAATCATTTCTTCATATACCTTATGTTCCAATGGCTGTTGACGACAAAGAGTTCGGGGACGATAAAGAATTTTTCAAAAGTCTTTATGTCTAGGAAACTTCTTATGAGAATTTATTCTTATGTTTTAAGAAGGATAACTAGGGTTTGGTATAACAATTATTGTGAGTACACATAGCTATTGCCAACGTTTTTCATCTTGCAATGTTTTTAGATTTATTTATTTAAATTCTAAAGTTTATTTGGAAGATGATTTTGCAGTATTAATGTTTATTGGTTTATATATTGCAAAAATTGTTATGGGATATGAGTGTTTGCGTCCGTGAACTATGATTGTCCCATATATGTCAAAAGTTAAGTCTATTATATGTCTTTATGCAAATATTGATGGAAAATATAATGAACTTTTGATAACAAAGATTAAGTTTATGGTATCATTATGCAAGTATTGATGAAAATATAATGAATCTTTGTATATTCAGTAGTATTGATCTTTCCCTGATCCACTTCTATGTGAAAGTACTGTATGGCTCTGTAAGTTTTCTTATGTTGAGCATTTCCGATTAAATTAATCATGGTTCTCTTGTGGTTAATTTAATTGAGTTTTCTGGATACAAATTCATGTTTCATGTAATTTTTTAATGTCCAAAGAAATCCTTCTTTTCTTGTAAAAGTAAGGTCGCTCTTGTTGTTCCTTCGGGAATGACATTTTATGGGGGAGAGTTCTTAATGGAACTCGTGCTTAATTTCCAAATCTTTGTGGGGAGTGCGGCTGTGGAATATTGTAGGAGTTATCTTGTATCTTTATAAACTCCTTGATGAATACACTAAGTTTCGACTGTGTGAAATCATCGAAACAAAGTTGATATGTTCTCTTTTAGTCATGAAGCATCTCTATGAGAATTTCATTATGATCCCGCTAGTTTTCGTACCTTTGCCAATTTATATTGACAAAAAGGGGGAGAATTATTGTGTAGTTCACACTACAAATACATATGGTTTACGTATCATTATGTAAGGGGGAGTGGTTTTCATTGTGAGATGAGATATTGACTAAGGGGGAGTGATACATATCACCATAGTATTGTTGTCAAAGTTGTTATGCAATTGGACTTTGATGTTATGTAATAATACTATGCCACTGTATAACAATACAAAAACATCTTGTTTTTATATATTGTTATAGATACGGATCTTCAACAACTATGATGCTGAGTTGAACATGTTCAGAATCACTGGAGTACTTGGAAGTGACGAAGATTTCGAGTAATGTTGAAGAGTCAAGGAAATCAAGCATTTGGATGAGAAGCTACAAAGTTTATTTAATTTGTAATCCATATGTATTGATAGTTTTGTCACTAAAATTGACAAAGGGGAGATTGTTAGAGCACTTCTTGGTCGAACTCGCAAGCGTTGCTATATCAAGTTGTTTGTCAAGTTTAGTTGCCAAAACTATAAATCTTGATTTCTAGTCTAGTTATAGCTATATCTCGGATTAGGATAGAATGTGTAGTTGAGCTTTAGACTTCACGGCGTTCATCGATTGAAGACAAAGAACTACTAAGGGGAGCTTGTGGAACTTCGTCAACAAAAGGTATGTGGAGACTTGAACTCATCTATCACTCAAAAGTTTATTTCTACTCTATCTCCTATTTGAGACAAAATTCGTATAGCTATATAGACTTCGATTATACACATTTGATATTTCGAGCTGAGTTTAACTCGCTTACATGTTTCTCGAAATATGTGTTGGTAAGCTTTCGCTTTAACCAAGTTCATCTTATATTCTTGACGAAAGTCAAAAGATGATCATGTGAAAATCGCCTGGTAACATCTTATATGATTTGTATGAGACAGTCATTAGGTGTAGACTCGGAATGTTTCGTATTGATCATTTGATCACTTGAAAATTGCTTTGAAGCTAATATTTTGTGTGAGACAGCTATTCCCATCTTCTAAGAATGTTTCAATGATTGAAATGGGAATTTAGAACAATTAACCATGATTGGATATAACACAGTATGCGTACTTGTATGTTAACTGTTGCAAGTTATTCCAAGTCCGGGAACCATAGTATGCATACCCTTATGCGTACCGGCATAAATTCAAGTCCGGGAATTCAACTGAGTTTGGTGGTGTACGACAGTATGCGTACTCGTTCGCATACTGGCGAACCAAGAACAAATCCGGCTTCTTAGGTATGCGTACCCGTTTGCATACTTGAGTAGGTTATGTTCTAAAATCGGTTTGTTCATGAACTAATACATTTATAAAATAAGGAATGCAATCTTTTTCAAACTGTGGCTATAATGTTCATGAATTGATTCGAATGAATCGAAATCGATTTTGCTTCAATTGTTTCCTGTATACTTCTATGAGAATATAAACAATTGAACAACTCTAGAACTAGTTTCATTAGAGTCACTTGAACTAGTTGTGTTAAGATGAACAAGGTTGCTATGAAAGTGTTCATATGGCTAACTTAGGTTAACTATTGTTGAGCCAACAAGTTGTACACGTTTAGGTACGGTTACCCATATCTAAATGAAGTCACTTTTCATTTGTGTGTAACAAGCTAAGTTCGATCTAACGGTTGAAATATATTAGCTTGAGTCTAATCAGGTTTTCAACTAATGGTGAATATTGAATGCTTTGTTACAAAGGTAACATTGATTTCAAACCCTGATTTTAAGACTGTTTAAGGGAGAACTCTAGAAACTGGGAAACCTAATCCCCACCTCCTGTGTGATACTAGTTGCGACTAGAGTCGATTCTCCTTTAACCTAGGTTTTTCCTAAAACCATTATAGGTTAACGACTTAAAGACTTCATTGGGATTGTGAAGCCAGACCCAACTATTTTCTCTGTAGTTGTGTGTTCTGATCTTGCTTTATTCTATCGTATTGAGTACTATCTTCTCTAAGATTTGCTCGAGATTTAATCTCCAATAGGCAAGATAAAAAGTAGTCACAAACATCTTCGTCTCATCGTTTGTGATTCCACAATATCTTGTTTCACAAACATCTTCGTCTCTAGGCTGTTCTTCGGGAATATAAGTCCGGTGTATCAATTGGTTCCTGTTCACCTTGATTTATCAAAAAACGGAACAAAACTTGTAGGTGTTTCTGTGGGAGACAGATTTATCTATTCAATAGACTTTTCTGTGTGAGACAGATTTGTTTATCAAGTCTTCGACTTTGGGTCGTACCAACTCTTAGTTGTGGGTGAGATCATCTAAGGGAATCAAGTGCGTAGAGTCATGCTGGGATTCAGAGGCATAAGGAACACGACTGTACCTTAATCAGTGTGAGATTGGTTAGGGCTCAACTACATTCCAGTCCGAAGTTAACTTGTAGTAGGCTAGTGTCTGTAGCGGATTAATACAGTGTGGTGTTCAAATATGGACTAGGTCCCGAGGTTTTTCTGCATTTGCAATTTCCTCGTTAACAAAATTTCTGGTGTCTGTGTTATTTCTTTTCTGCATTATATTTGTTTATATAATTGAAATATCACAGGTTGTGCGTAGTTCAATCAATTAGATAATCCAACCTTTGGTTGTTGATATAAATTGATTGACACTTGAACATTGGTCTTTGGTACCGTTCAAGTTGTTTCTCATAATAATCAGGCTCACAGATTCTATCTGTCTGATTTGCTGATTACATTGAGAAACAGAGGTACAACTCTTGGATATATTTCCATTGATTGAGTCTGACTGTTTAGTTGATTCGCGTGGAATTATATTGGAGTTTGTCCATATAGATTTCCTAAATGAAATATTGGGTGTGGTTGTTAGACCCCCACTTTTTCACTACTTTAAGCATTTTTGTGCTTTGGAGAGCTCTAGAGTTTCAATCAAGTAGATGTTGCATAAATCAAATCCACCAGATGCATAGTATATGGGCATATAATATGGTTCACATATTGACTGATCATAAAAAAGAAAAGATGGCTCACATATTCCTAGATAATATAACCATTCACTTAAAAGATTGACCACTTTCATCCTTATTGAGGAAAAGCGTGATAGGTGAAAGCCTTTAGGAATTTATAAGCAATTATATGTATATTGTCTTTTATACAGATTCACAATAACTACATCCACTAGATGTATGTCGAATCCTTAAAAGACTGTCAGACAAATATCAGAGAGGTAGTTGCATCCATAACAGGAATATGTTTCTTTGTAATCCATCTCAGGTTTCTGTGAAATACTTTGTACCACTAGTTGACTTTTATTTTCTCACTATGCGCACACACCCACATATAGCTATTAGGGGTTATATTATCAGATATCGGGACTGCAAACACCCGTATGTGGCCAAGAACAGCTCACATTATTTAGTTTTTGGGATGCAATACCAAACCTATGTATTTTTGCTAGAAACTGTTATTCTGCTTAGATCTTTCCTTTCAAGTTTAACCAATCATATCTTTGACGACATTCACATATAGAGAGTGGTTTAACACCAACATAATCTATGGCAGTATCATTGGATACTTTGAGTATGTCACCAACAATCATTTTATTACGATCGCAAATTTCTCTATTACACATGTGCCTTATGTAAATCTCTTTATTTTGAAGTTCCACAAGCTTTGCAGAGACGCTTTCTTATTAGGAGAACTATACTCAGAGAAATCAGATCTACCTTTGGTAATATCTTAAAGAGATCTATCTTTCAATTATTGCAATTGGTTATTTGTCTTTATGAAAAGAGAATATTTTGAATCAAATGTTGTTGTGTGTTTTATATAACACACAAGCCACTACATACACAACTTCTGAAAAAGCAACTTAATTTACAATTTCTAAAGATATCAAATCTTTTGCATGTCTTTCATTGCTGAAAACATCAAGATGAGATGCATCTTGGTTTATGTTTATGCAAACCAGGATTCATGCCGTTTTCAGGCAAAAGCCTTTTCTCCTCCAAATGGTGAGAAGATTCTTATCAAATTTTCAAATTTTGTAGTAGTAGTAAAAACAATGGAATAATAACACGTCTCAAACAGAGAACATGACAATGGTTTTATGAGTATAAGTTAAAATGCTTTATGAATGAATAAACAAAACCATTCAATGAATACAAAAGAATAATAAAATACGCACCATCATCAATGGCCAGAGCATCACTAAGATGATACAAAATTAACGACTGACAAGCAGAAGTTTCATTCAAGATCTATATGAGTATACTTACACAGTTACCACCTAGGTGATATGTTGAGTCATTTATAACTACCAGATTATACTTCCATTAACCTGATTAAGTTTCTGTGGAAACTCGTTGTCGAGGGTAAAGCTGTACAACAAGCGACCTTAGCTCTCTCTTATATAAAGCATTCTTATAAGCATCAAATTTGCAACCCAAATTTTGGATGCTGGCGTTAGAGCACTGCTCGGTCTAACTCGCAAGTTTTGTTATCTCAAGCCTGTTGTTAATGTTAGATGCACAAAACTATATCTTAATTTCTAGTCTACTAAAGTCAAGTCTTGGACTAAGTTTAGAGGTTGGTAGTTGAGTATCGGACATTTCTGAATAACCCTCAAATTGAAGACTGAAGATCAACGAAGACATTTGGATAACTTCATCAACAAGATGTATGTGAAGACTGAACCATTCCATTTACTCACATGAATTACCATTCTATCTATATGAGACTATATCTTATGACTACTAGTAGATTTAATATTGCAAAGAAGAAATTTCGAGTCAAGCTTGTCTTGTTAAACATCTCAAAATATGATTCAAGCAATGGAATCTTCATATATCCTTAACAATCTTAGTTCGAATCAATTTATTGTTCAAGAACTATGTTTGTGTCATATGGATCATTTGGAAATTACCCAAGCAATGGTATTTTATATCCATGGCATTTGGGAATATTTCAAAACATCAAAAGAGGGTTTCAAGAACTTACTGAAATATGGACTCATGGTAGGTACATGATGAGTACCAAATAGTGCATAATTCTATAACTTTTTACTGGCAACTATCTCATCTTTTGTGCTTTAAAATTATATATTATCCCAAATTCTATATTCTTATTGTTTTCAAGAATAACTATTTTTACTAATTTATTTTGTGTTTTTAAGTAGTAAATAAATATTGGATATCTCGAAGATGAGAAAATAACAGAGAATTGGTGACCAGTGACAACAAAAGAGAGATAACAAAGTTCCTGCTAGAAGGCCAGTGAAGAACGTAAAAGAAATATCACGCAAAAAGCTGCGCAATCCATTTGCAACACATCCATAAACCGCTTGCAAGAGATGAACCCAACAATTGGCTTGGGAGAAGGTATATATGTTGTTTTAAAGAAGATATGGGCTTAAGCCATCCAAAATCCAAAACCGTTTTTTATACCCGTTGTATCAAATCTGATACATCGGTTCAACACCCAACAACTCCTCTATCAATACATCAATATCTGATACAACTGCTTCACACCCTAACACCCTTTATCCCCTCTCATAATCGAACATAACCCAACTTTATCTCCATTTCTTTCACAGTACCTTCACCACCTCCATCTCCCGATTAAACACCACCTCCCCCACACCTCTGTTCGCAACCACCATCATTAAGACCAATGAAACCTCTAATTTCTACCTCTCCCAACTTTATCTTCTTCCTTATCAATAACAGTAATCCTAGAAGCTAGAATTGATAGAGATAAGATTAGGGTTATCTTCAACAGATGGATAACATTAAATTAATGAGTTGCTGGGTTGAATTGAAGAAGACGAACTGTCAGAGAATCTGTTTTGGTGAGTGGGGTTTATATCATTTGTCGAATCGAAGTTGTTTTGAGTAAATTTTGTGTATAAATAGGGGTGGATGCTTTGTAATTGATACATCCAAGTTAGATGGATCATCTGTTTTAGTAATATCATCTTGTTTTAATCATCTTCATCATGTTCTAATTTTGTTTGCTAGGGTCTAGAGGAATCCCTAAGCTTATTGCTGGGTTACACTTACTTTTTGTGTTGTTCTTGTTATGCTTAATTGCTTAGGATAGAATCAATCTCAGCATTTTAACACCTTACTCTCACCTTATTTGTCATGCAACCTAGGTAGTTAGTTCCCTTAGCTGACGTCCTTTACAGCCTAAGAGTTGCTTCAACTTAATTGAAGACTTTAAACCAATCTGCCTCCCACGGATAAACCTATATGTGATTTCCATTCTGATCAAAGATAAAGGTGAGGTAGGAAATCGATTGCAATAGACAAAGTCTAGCAAACCTCAAAATCCGGTCTTATGATTCCCGAAGAGCATCCTAGATTATTATTCACCTCACAAGTATAAACTTGTGGAATCACAAAGTCTGAGACGAAGAAACTTTGTGATTTATATCTATCTTGTTTGTTGGAGCAAGGCTCGACAATCAAAACAAGATCAGGATACACGAACTATCAAGATAACAATAGTTGGACCTGGCTTCACGAATCCCTAGGTAAAATATTTTTAGTCGCTAAACCCAAAAAGGTTTGAAGAAGAGGACGATTTTAGTTTACAACTAGGACACACAAGAATAGTATCAGGGATTTAAAAATCCCAGTTGTTTAAGGGTCTCCTTATATAGACTTTCAAGCAATCAATAATCATTGTTAGATAAAAAACTTGACTTGAGATTAACATAACAGAATATACACTCTGGTTAGGATGAACCATAACCGAACCGTGTACAATGACTTGTTCATGAAAGGTTAGCCGAAACTAGCCAATCGAACTATAAGCTTAACCATTTTCATATAACACTTTAAGACTTTAATCTTGAGTCAAACATGTCTAGATAGTGTTTTTAGAGAGTTGTTCAAATGTCGGTTATCTCATAAAAATAATTATGATGCATCTGAAAATATTCGACAGGGTAAGTACGTGTACTGTATACCTGTTTGTGAGTATTTTTGTCATAGTACGTGTACCGGGTATGTGTACCCTTGAGACAAAAAAGGGTTCAGGAATCCATAAATATTTTTCTGTTTGCATACTAGGTATGCATACCTTTACGGTTTAGAAACCAACAGATCTCTTATGGTTTTCATACTAGGTTGGCTTACCTTCCTGGTTCACGAGTCAACATACTTTTTATTGTATGGATACCGGGTATGCGTACCAAAAAGTTTCTGCCGAACTATAGCTACGCCGGTATGTGTACTGGGTACATGTACGTACTACGACTTCGGACTTACAACAGTTCTCCCAGTATGTGAACTGGTACGCATACTGTCATGTATCCAGATTTACAGTAGTTTTATATCTCTCTAATAATCGATTTGAAACATTCCTAAATGACATCAATGACACATATCACTGTTCCAGACTATTTTCAATCATAATTTAAGTCATAAACAATAAATTGTTTTTAACCAAATTCATCAAGTATGAACAAATGTTCTTAAGCTTAGGCAGTCATATTTCGAGAACGATATTCAAGATAAACTTGACTCGAAATTTCTATTATGCATTACTGTCTAATTTAGTCATGCGACAATGTCTCATAGATAGAAAGGTGAAAACTTGAGAAATAGGTGGTTCAGTCTTCACTTAACTTTTGTTGATGAAGTTCTCCATAGCTGTTGATCTTCGCCTTCAAATGGTAAAACGTAGTGATATCCGATACTCAACTACACACTTCTATTATAATCCGAGACTTGACTAAATGTAGATTAGAAATCAAGATATAGTTTTGGTCAAATAAATTTGACAACAAGCTTGAGATAGCAAAAATTTTGAGTTCGACTGATCAACGCTCTAACAACATCACCTCCCCATACAATACGACTTTCATCCAATTCAAGATCACAGGCGGAAAAAAAAAACAGCACACATATTTGCAGAATGGAGATCATGTTTGGAAATTAATATAAATAATCAAAGCAAACTTAAACAATATTTTTTACTATTTACATTGATACAATTCGATCAGTCAAACTAAAACTTAAAAGACCAAATACATAATTTTTAATCTACGATAGAAGGAGAATTTCTCAATCGTAATCAAAGAAAACTATTCAACTTCAAATTAAACCCAATTCATATTACCATCTCAATCAGAGCATAAACAACATAAAAATAAAAATAAAAAATCAAATCCAATTCATATTACCCTCTCAATCAGAGCATATATATCGTCAAAATCAAAATCAAACTTAAACCTAATTCATATTACTATCTCAATCAACCTTATTAACCTGAATTTTGAAGAAAAAAACCACAAAAAATAATTTTTTAAACCCCTAATTTTCAAAATTTTGAAATGGGATGATTATTAAAAATAGTATTTGATTACAATTTGTGATCAAATCACTATATGGTTCATCAAATCACACAAAAATAAGATAATAAATTAAGGTTTAGAAACCCTACCTCCGTTTCATCTTATTTTTACCTTTTACTATCTTCATCGCATTTAAAGTTTATTTTCAGATTCTTCTTTTTGTCTAGTAAAGCTTTGATTTATAACAATCTTAATGAAAAATTCAAGTTTCTCTACCGGTTTCAGAGACAAAAAGAGGGGACAGAGAGAGAGAGGAGGAAGAATAAAACCCTCGCTCCTTTATAACCTTTTCACTTAAACAAAGGGTAGATGTGGAATTTCGATTTTATTTTAATATCTCGACCTTTGATTGGAAATGGTTGATGGACGGTCAGATCGAGTGATGGTGGGCCTTAACAGAATTTTGGATGGAGGGTGTATTTTAGCAATTATCAAAATAACGGGTGTACTTTTACAATTGCTAATCCCACGGGGTATATTTTATCAAAGTCCCCATAAAAATAGCAAAAAACATGAAGAAAGTGATAAATGCAGTCAAGCTCTCAACTCTAGAAGTCCAAATGAAAAATACATGAGCAGGAACAACTTTGAATTTGATTTAAACTGAAAACACTGGGGTACCAAAATACACCACCAACTTTTTCATAGGCAATCTGTATGGACAAACTCAACACAACTCTGAGAGTAAAAACTCAATCAAGAAAAGTGTCTAGATTTATATCTCTATCTCTCTTGTGATTCAAACGTTTACAGAATTGAATCCGTGAACCTAATTACAGTAAAAACTCCATATATTGATAATCCATATATTAATAAACTCTATATATTAATAAAAAATCATAGTCCCAACTTGGGCCAGTTACAAATAGTAATAACCTCCACATTTTAATATTAATAAATTTTTCTAGTCCCGCCATAAGGAATTTACCTCCGTATATTAATATAATCGTCAGTACTGGAAACTTATAGATCTTGTACATCGAAATTTAATATGGAATAAAATACTAATCTATAGTTGTTTGAGAAAATGGTGTAAAATTTTGGATTGTTATGACATCTTTTGGTTTGCAGATGCGTAAGATCTCAATACTATGGGCATTTTCTTGTTGAAGCCAAAATATTTCCAACTTGTTGAGCATGTTTAAAGCTTCTTGGCATGTTTAATCTTTTGGTATATACGACTTGTTGCTCATTTGAATGATTAAGGAAGACATCCATATCCATTATCTTTTACATACTTTGAATTAGCAAAAAAATCATTTCTTTTGGTATGCCTCCCTATATTAATAAACTCCATATATTAATAATTTTGTGAAGTCCCAAAGCTATTAATATATGGAGTTTTTATTGTACAAAGAGAGTTCTTGGACGGTACCAAAGTCCAATATCCAAGGATCAATCAAGTTTTATCCAATAAACAAGGTCGGACCTATCTAATGTGATTGATCAATGCACAATCTGTGATATTTCAATTATAAAGATAAACAATATAATGCGGAAAAAGAAATAACAAAGACACCAGTAATTTTGTTAACGAGGAAACCGCAAATGCATAAAAACCCCGGGACCTTGTCCAGATTGAACACCAAACTGTATTAAGCCTCTACAGACACAAGCATACTACTAATTAACTTCGGTCTGGCATGTAGTTTAGCCCTTAAAGGTATCCCACCAATTAAAGTACAGTCGCGCTCCTTATGGCTCTTATATCCCAGCAGGACTCTGCGCAATTGATTCCCTTAGATAACGTCACACCAACTAAGAGTTTCTTCAACTCAATTGAAGACTTTAAACCAAATCTGCCTCCCACAGATTAAGCATATAATTAATTTCCTAATTTATGATCGAAACGGATGATCAGATCAAATGTAAGATCAAGGTGATGGAAATCGATATCAACTTGACAAAGTATGGCTATCCTCAAAATCCGGACTTATGCAACCCGAAGTGCATCCTAGATTATTATTTACCTCACAAGTATAAAACTTGCAGAATCACAAAGTTTGAGACGAAAGAGAACTTTGTGATTTTTATTTATCTTGCTCAAGTGATAAATCAACAATCGAACAAGATCAAGATACTCAAGTAATCAAGATAAAAGATAACTGGACCTGGCTTCACGAATCCCAATGAAGTCTTTGATAGTCGCTAAACCCTAAAAGAGTTTCTGGAGAGGACGACTCTAGATACAACTAGGACACACCAAAAAGTAGTGTCAGGAGTTCCCCTTATATAGACATTCAAAGCATAGGTTGTTTTAGGCTTAAGGTAAGATAGCTTTGGAACCAAGTATACAATATGCACCGTTAGATGAAAACTTTGAATCTTATTGACATAAACAAGATATACACTCTGGTTAGGTAAACAGTAACCGAATCGTGTATAAAGACTATGTCCAACATGGTTAGCCGAAACTAGCCGGTATGAACTTAAAAGCTTAACACTCATTTTCATGAACACAAAGACATTGTTCTTGAGTCACAAACATGTGATCAAATAAGTCTAGTGTATTATAGAGAATTGATCAAATGCAAATTATCTCAAAGAAATAATTTAATCGCAATTGAATCATAATCGACATAGTTGGTAAATGCACAAAGTACAAATACTTGAGTAGTTTGTGAATCGGCTGAGCGAAGGTACGCGGACCGGCTTGCATACTTATAAGCATAACCGAGTTCCGGAGTTGACAAAACTTTTTCAGTTCATGTACCGGTTTGCAAACTTAGGTGCAACACTAAGTTCCGGAGTTGACATAACTTTTTCAGTTCACGTACCGGTTTGCAAACTTAAGACCTTCACCGGTTCCATAGTTCACATAACCTTTTCATTTTGCGTACCGGTTTGGGTGCTAAACTGGTTATAGAACATATAACTGTATTGGTTCGCATACCGGTTTGAGTACTTTAACTCGGTTCCCTTACCACAGTTCCAAAATGGTTTGCATAGGAATATGCATATATATCCGGATCACGAAACAAACAGATTTTCCCATGATGTGCATACGAATATGCGTATCACACAAATCTGAAAATCGATATATAGCTACTCCGCTACGTATACGAGTACATGTAATACGGCTTCAGACATATAACAATTTTCTCAGTTTGTAAGACTGATAATACTGTCTTGTATTCCAAATATAGTAGTTCTATATTTCTCTAAATCAATTCGAAACATTCATGAATAACATCAATGACACATATCACTGTTCCAGGCTATTTTCGAATGATAAACTTGAACCAAGATTTGGTTCCGAACAATAAATTGTTCTCCACCGAAGTTGATCAAGTATGAACAAATGTTCATTAAGCTTAATCATTATATTTCGAGAAATTCGCAAACTAAATAATTAGTTCTCGACTCGAAATTCCTTTTTATGCAAGCTAGTCTAATTTGTTATGCGACAAACGTCTCAAGGATAGAAAAGTGAATATAACTTGAGAAATATGTGGTTCAGTCTTCACTTACCTTTTGTTGATGAAGTTCTCCAAAAGCTTCGGTTGATCGTCGCCTTCAAACGGTAAAACGCAAATGATGACTGGTTTGTTTCTCAACTACCTTTATCCTAGACCGAGACTTAACTAATTGTAGACTAGAAATCAAGATATAGTTTTGACAACTAAATTTGACAACAAGCTTGATATAGCTACACTTGTGAGTTCGACCGAGCAATGCTCTAACATAAACTAATAAAAACCAAAGTGCAATCAAATAAGGAAATTAGATGTAATCATACCCGTATCAGCTTCGCCAAAAAAATTAAGGCACAAAAAGAAAGCTCATGAATTTAAGCTAAAACTAAAAACATTATTCATTCATAATCAAAGTAACAACATCTTGTGCAAATGAGATGTTGAATGTTGATACATGAAAAATATTACCCCTTAGCCGGGCTAGTGTGCCCCCAAAAAGGAGGCAAACCCAACATGAAACATGGGGACTAAAGCCCAAGTCCACTAAGAAAGTATCCATAAGATGGAAAGGACAATAGAGGAATTAATAGGAAAGAAGGAGGTTATATTAGAGAAGGAATGACATTAGTAGTAATTAAGGAGGTTTAGGACATGTGGCATGATATCATAAAAAGAGGGGCTTTTGAAAAGTCTATATAAAGAGGCATAACAGATTATAGAAGGGGGTCTCTCTCTCTCCTCTTGGGAATTAGGTGTGTTGTGGCTAGGACTTGTAGAACCAAAATCAAAATCACCCCTTAACATTTGGCAACCACATCCGGAGGCTCGTCTCTAGCCCAACCGCTCAATTCCCACCCGCTCGTCTCTATCCGCGTCACTCACCACTCTTCCTAAAAAGCTACTCACCTCGTTCACCACTTCCTCCTATCACAGCCGCTCACCCCCCTCAATATTTTTTCCACTTTTCAGTTTTCACCCTCATGCTTAAAAACATCTCTTAACACATCCCACTCACATAAGTTAGACGCGGACCCAACTCTTCGTCTTCTCCCTAGAATCCCACCCATTAAACAATTTGCTTTCTCTCCATCCGTTGTTCGTACCTGCTTCTCTCTCTAACATTTTATCTTGACACCAATCCTAAACCACCTCCGCGCCCACTGACTCCGCGTTCATCAACTAGAAGCTACGATCGCCGTAGTGAGATGCCATTGCATCAACGCGGTTTATCTCTGCTCCTCCGACTATACCAAACCCCACTAGTACTGCTCGAGCTTAGCCGGTTTTCACTATCAAGTTTGAAGATTTTTCTCCCAAATCGTGTCCGTGCCCGTGATTACTGCCGCCATCAACAAACACAAGCGCCTTCTCTGTCATCTCCAGCTACACCAAGATGCATCACAAGCTTGGTTTTGAGTACGCGTTTCTTCTCATCCGCCGTCATGAAAGCGAGTCACCCACCTGAAAAAGATCCACGCCCCCCCCCCCCCCAAGACCATCGCTACTCTACTCTTCTACGACTACACAGAACTACATTGGCTTCGACTATCATCAGAGCTCAAGGAACAATGACCGATCGGTTAACATAATATAACAGAGATAAGTTTATTTCTATATTCTAACCTGTTTAATCTACCCTTATCCTTTGCCGTAGCTATTATTTGGAATCGAATTTAAGATAAAACACGTTTCTGGGTTTTCATAAACTCAAACTCGAGTTTCTCTTTCACGGATTTTACAATGTGATTTCAAATCACTTTCTAGGTTAAGTGATTTTCACCTCAAAAATTTAATGTCATAGTGGGAGCATTACATGGCGAAGCGGACTCAACTAGTGGAGAATCCACAATATTCCGAGCCTATTGAAAAATCTAGGCGAGCTGAACGTGCATTCGTGAGATCAAGAGATTAATGCAAACAGACGAGCCTTTTCCCTGACTACAACAGTCGTAGATAAAATTATATCATGACTGTAGATGCTTCCCTTCTACAATACAACAGCTAGGACCACGTCAGCGTCATTTGGACACACCAATGCCGATCCACCTATAATCTCTAACCACGTCAAACAACACCTGCGTCTTTTGCCTTTAGCCGCTATCAGCTCGATGTATGACAAAACTACCAGTGTTACAAAACCACCAACCCGACCCTAAGAGAAAGGAGCTAAGAAGATGAATTGACCTCCGACCTGTTCTATGAGTATAGTTTTGAAGAGGAGCTCGCCTGAATTCGGCTTTCTAGCACCAGTTTCATCTGCTCGCGGCTTCACCACTTGCCTACACCAGATCTACCTCCCTACCTCTAACAGGACCTCAGCGCCTGAGCCCTTTATCCATAGTCATTACCTGCTCTCTACAAAGATAAGTTAAGTTGATATTGGTTAGCACCCAATCTCTTACAGACCCTGCCTTACTATTTGTTGCATCATTAAACGCCAAGAACCATTTTCTCTTGAACTAAAAAAAAACATCACATCATTTGCTTCATCCATAGGTATACGTACACTGCTTGCATCTGAATATTAACTAAGTAGTCTTGCGACGCATCGCGGGATACTAATGTGTTCTATATATAACTAATAAGTAGCATCGTGGCATTAATTTAGGCGAGCATGTAGTTTACATGTCGTAATAAATTTGAGCCACTCATTTGTATGTACTTGTAGGGATGTATTTCCATAGCATGATTATCAATGGTACAACTCGGCCTTTACGAGTTGACGCGCCTTATCTAATGTATTTAGCAAATTGAAAGCATGAAATGTTCAAAGCTAAAGTATACTTGGATATTGATATTTGCAATTCATGAAATATACATTTGTCATCTAGTC
>JAJJMB010008951.1:760792-842624 GCA_023531105.1 Papaver atlanticum | reverse complement strand
ATAAGATTTATCGATTATCAAAATTGAATTTAACATACCGAAAAAAAATATGGTTCAACCTACAAGAACAAAATCTATCAAATTTGGATCATGTAGCTCACTTTGTTGGTTCTCCTACTTCCCAACTACTCACCATTAAACCCCCTAGAGAGATTATGTACTGCCCAAATAACTTTCCTATCTCAGTTCTTTACAATTTTTCACAGATCAATAATCAAACTGAAAAATCATAGATTGCTAGGGTTGCTGTTATATCTCGTAGTAGTAGCAGAGAAATCATCAAGGGTGAATGGGTTTGGTTCTGATTTCATCTATCCAATCTCATCTTTGATTTTTTACTATAAGTATTTATGTGTTTATCTTGAAATGTATTTATAGATTTGCAATTAAGATATATAGATTTTTGGGGATTTCTCAGGCTTCTACTACTACCATCAAAGGAACAACAAGATTGGCATCCATAAAGGCCTCTCCTTTTGGAACAGCAAAAATCCAATTAAGAATTAGTGATTGTTGTTTAATGTGATTGAAATGATTTAATTAGGTGCTGAAGAACCACTAAATAGTTTGGGATCTGATAGCACAGTTGTTGATTTCGAACAAGAACAAACTGTCGCGAAAAAATTGAAAGCGAAAAATTGAAAGATGATGTTGGCTATTTAAAAAAATATTGAAACAAATGGGGATTTTTTTGATTTTGTAAAATTAACTTTAAGGACTTTTATACAATTAATTTTGTAGACAGCTGTCCAAATACCATCAACGGCTACAATTTATTAAATAAGGATGACTAACCCGCTAGCTTATAGAGCTTTGCCTCACGACAGTGCGGGATAGCACTGAAAAACCCTCGTAAGATGAAAAAATCGAACAATTTCATGAGCTTGATTATCGGGATTAACATATTTCATCTCTGAATCTTTGCCTCAAAGATTTCTGTAATGAGCTGCTTTGATCTCCTCCTTCGTCGAATCTTTTATAAACACTGTCCACGGGGGCACCATATTGCAGGGAAGTTGAAGACGATGACGTGTAAGCAATTCCCTTTCCCTTTGAATCTCGATACCGGCGAGGTGCTACGAGAACTTCAGTTGGGTGCTGGTTGGAGATTTTAACGAGGATCCTAGTCGATGTAGGTGCAAACGTATCAATGAGATGATCAAAACTCAAGTTGGGATGACGTGCAAATTTAGGGCCAGTTGTCATGGGTACATCCATTGGGGCATGACAACTGCAATGAGGTTATCATCAATATTTTCACCTCATGCTTCTATGTTGTAAATATCAACGATCTCAAGATCAAATGGTATGTCCCTAAGAGTTTGAACATACTACTCCTCGACTTATAAAATGACATGCCTAATCCTCGAGGGCGTGTGAAAACTGGTGCGAGAAAAAAAGTGATGTAATGGAAACAATTATCCGTTCTCTAATTTGAGAGATATGTAATTTTAAACTTCGTAACATTGTTACACATAAGAGTATAAATGGGAAGAAACTTAAAAATTACCCCTTTTCTTATGTTTCTGAAAAGTTGTGCAAACTACCAAAGTACCAATTTTTTAAGGATGGGAAACATAATTTTTAATATAAACGATGCATCCAAAACCTTAAAAATCTTATGTTATTTTTGTTTTGATTCTTCTTGTATGGTAATCACGAGGCAATGGAGAATTTTCTCAAAAAGGCCTCATGATTTATAATTTTTGCATTATGTGTAGTTGTGAAGAAGAGAGTACTGACCATCTTCTACTTCGTTGTAGACTAAATTTAAGAAGTTTGGCTTTTCTTAACACCTAAAGAAATAGGTGTTTTCTAAAATTAATTATGTATGCTCTTGCTTTATGTTGGCATTAGCCTAGTTTTTCTTGATCGGAAAAACAACTTTCGTCCATCAGCTGTGTTATAGGTATCTTGAAATGAACAAAATAAATGTAACTATGAAGAGAAATACATTTACAAAACTGATTAGAATATGGGTTCAAATGCTCGATTTTTGTTCCTTGGTTGGATGAATGTGGCTGGCCTTAGCTTGCATAACATTTTTTTTCCTTTTCTCATGCCTTGTTTGATTGGAATCCTTGGTTATAATTTTTATTTTTTCTTCTTCCTAAGCTTGTATTAAGCTAGGATCACTTTCTTATTTTTGTACATTTGTAAATAGTTCTCCATCTATTATAATTCTCATTATAGAAAAATAAAATAAAACACTTTTTAGCCTGTGTATGACAACCAAAAGCAAAAGTGTTTCGGATATAGATTTTTAGAAATTAAAAGCCAAGAGAAATTACTTCATAAAAAAAAGAAAAATTGTTAATTCTGAATTTTATTTTTCAAGCCAACTTTTAACTTACAGGCTTACTAATAAATCTAGAAGTGGCTTTCGACTTTTAGTTCTGCTTCTGATATCCAAACGCGCTACAAACACCGTTTTAGTCTTTTCTTAAGGGCAATTCCTATGGGGATCAAAAAAATAAATGTTGATCTACGAGGATGAACAAACCTGTTTTTAAACTATGGGAAACCAAGGCAAAATGAACGAATCTGATATTTTAGGGTCCCACTAGTGATTTTATTAATATAAACTAATAAGAGTTGGGTCCCACTGATTATTTAACTAATAAAACAATGGGTCGTGAGTTATAACCCCAAATGTGTCACTATCCATCCACAAAAAACCCATCAAAACAAAAGTAACACAAAAACCCCAAATAATATGAATATTTGGGGTTTTTGTATCAATATCCACCACTACCATCACCGACCACCACTACTACCATCACCAACCACCACCACAACCATCACCACCATATCCACCATCAATATATACCAGCACTACCATCACCAACCACCACCACCATATCCACCATACTAGCAACCAAAACCACATCCACCAACAAATACTAGCACTACCATCACCATAAAAAGCACCACCACCAATCAACACCACTACTAACCATAAACAGTACCACCAAAATTTGGTTTCATCATTAAAATCTTTGATTTCATGATAAAAAAAATAGGCAAAAATAAGATGAAACCAAATTAGGTTTCATCATAGAATTTTATGAAACCAATCACAGAATTTGATGAAACCAATTTTGTTTGAGGTTTTTGTATCAATTTTTTAAAATTTGGGTTTTTGTATCAAATTTGTTTAATATGGAGTTTTAATGGATCCCAATATTTGAATGGAGTTTTTGTACTCCAAATTTGGTCACCTTAGTGTTTTACTACTAGTTCTGATAAAACAAATAATAAAAAATAAACCATAAAAATAATAACCAAAATTTGGAGACAGAAAACAAAGGGGCGGTCAAACATCAAACACTGACGTTTTTGGATAACACACCAGCGTGTTTACTTCGTTTAGTCTTTACGGCCGCACTCAACAAATCCTCAAATTTTTTGGTTTGCCCATCCGTTTTTCATGTTCGTTGATCGGTTCATTACATAGGAAATGCTCTAGGTTAACCCAATCCAGCCAGCCAGCCGGCAACGTGAACCCAAGGTCAAAGAAACAAGATAGAGAGTCAAACATAAATCTCTGATGACGACAACGGCCGTTGGATATTCCGTGTCTCAGTTTTCGTAAATCTCAAAGAGGATTTTGGTGCTATTCTGAAGTCTGAAGTCTGCACTCTCTCTTTTACAGTGAATTCATTCATTCTTGTGTGGTGAGAGTAAAATAGAGTGATGGCGGAAAATCGAAACCAACACGAAGATGAACAGAGAATAAAGAGAGTATTAGCTGAATCATATGATTATGAGAATGATTCAAGATGGGCAGATTATTGGTCTAACATTCTTATTCCCCCTCAATTGGCTTCTCGTTTAGATGTTATTAATCACTATAAACGCAAGTTCTATCAACGTTATATTGTAAGTATAACCTAACCCCTAACCCCAAAACACCCAAATTTTCTACTTTTTTTTTTTTTTTTTTAATTTTTTGTTTTGATTCGTTGATACTGTTTGTTTTTAACCAGGACCCTGATCTTGTAGTGGAGGCAATGTCTTCAGTTTCAATTCAGTCGTCATCATCATCATCAAGACCACCTGTTCAACCAGTGACAGAACAAATGCGACAAAGGGGCTCTGGTAGTAGTAATACAGGTACATTAAACAATTGGGCAAATATGATACCCCTCCTTCCTAGGTCTAGTTTTATGCTTACTAGATTCATTGTTTGGTGCTGATAAGAACCCTAAATTGTACTGTAGGGGGGAGTAATAGGACATCAGCAACTCCAACTGCAAACCGAGCTTTAAATCGCTGGGATACACAGACATTGCAATTTTCAATGAATGCTTGGGTACTATACATTCCTTTCTATGTTTCACAGTAGTAGGTGTTTTAAGTGTTGATAATGTATGTCTCTGTTGGTGGTTGGTTACCTTGTTTATTTATTTTCAAGTAAATGTATTTGCCTGCAGGTACTTATCGTGGCTTTGGTAGCTACTCTTCCTGTTATACCTGAGAATCTTTCACAAAAGGCGCATAGGTTATCATTTACGGGTTGTTTAGTTACCTCCATATATACTTTATACGCGGTCTATGGGGTAATTCTTACTACACGCCATTTATATCCACTTTGGAATGTTGTGCTACTGCTTTTTAAATGTGTTGATCTTCTTAGCCCTGGGAAATTTTTTCTGTCTACAGAAACCTAGGGCATGGACTCTGCAGGCTGGTCAAGTGTGGTTTCAGTCAGTAATTCAAACTAAAGATTTTATGACCTTTGTGCACTGCCTCATCTTTATCAGGACCCGTGTGCATTACAAATGTGAGTTTCACTTGAACTCTGATATCATTTTATTCTTGAAAATGCGCTGGCTCTTTTGGGAATTACGATACAATGTCTTCTTATGTTTGCTGTTTTTAGTATATTTCGGTTGGCTTTTGGCGCTATGCTTTCCATTTTTTGACATGTTCTCAGCCATAATGGTTTCTCTCATTTAATCTAGTTTGTTCGTTAGGTGAATAAGCTTAAGTTATAAGCTTCACAATATTGTACTAGTTTCTTTGTTGATCTATCCTTTTTGCATCTCCTGATCCTGATCTTTAATGCAGTTGCCTTAATACCTGTGATTTGCCGCTCTCTTGAACTTGTGGCGAAGTTCCTAAGACGCAATTTTGGGCGGTCTATGTTTTACAGGTAAAGTAGTTACAGGCAGATACCTAGATTGAATGATTTTGATCCTCATGTATGTTGTGTGGTAATCAAACTCAACAATCAACATGCTAATTGGTTTAGTTTGACGAGAGAGAGACATGGTTTTGAAACACATCTACAGTAGCCAGTAGGATCTTTTTTTTCTTCTTTTGGTAATGATTTAAAATATAAAAAAATTAGAAACGGGTTTGTCTTCCTGTACAGGAAATACTTGGATGAGCCTTGCACATGGGTGGAGTCGAACACAAATATCCTCAACATACTGACTTCACAGGCAGAGATTGGACTTGGATTCCTCTTAATTCTTTCACTACTCTCGTCAGTTGTCGTTTTATTTTCACTTCTTTCTTTTTGTCTAATCTTTGTTCGTTTCCCTTCTACACAATTAAACGGGCTTAAAAATTTAAATTTTGTTGTTGCAGGTGGCAACGCAACATAACTCAAGCGTTTGTGTACTGGCAGGTAATTCGTGGCTCTCCTTACTGCCTTTAAACATGACTACATCCATCTTTTAGGCAATATTAATTGCTCAACCACTTGGAGGGAGTCATGCAGTTGAGCATGGTCCATCAAAACTTTACTCCAAAAATACTTCACATCTTTTCCCTAGTTGTTCACTGTATTACTATCTACCTATTCAGATTTTCCATTATATTTGTCTATGGCAGTTATTGAAGCTCATGTATCACACTCCCGTTACCGGTGCCTATCACCAGAATGTATGGGTAAATATTGGTGGTATTTTGAACCCGTTGGTAAACCAATATGCCCCTTTCATGGCTTCTCCAATATCTGCTGCTAAGAGATGGTGGTTCAGGTGAAAAGATATATGCAAATAAAGAAGAATAAAGTATTGCATAGCTTTGGTTCAAAAGACGATGGGGTCATTTGATTAGAACATAGAACTGTTATCGTTGTTCTTACTTCTCTGATGAGCCAATTTCGGCCATGAAATCCTTGTGAAACGGTAACAATTTTTATGGATAATGAAGGATTTACAGGGTATCTTGTTATAGTAATTAGTACTGAACTCTCCAAAAAAAAATTCTTTTTCTTTCTTGCAATCAGTCAAGGGAAACAGAAAGAAGGTTAGAATGTTTCCTTTGGCTAACTCGAAAAAATGACCAGAAAATCGAAAACTAATGAGCTAAAACCGAAATGCAAAACAGAAGGAAAAAAAAAGATGTTTTGACATTGAGCTATCGCTGTAAGCTTCTACATGTTTTCGTTTTTACAATCAATCTCTGAGTCGAACACTACTGTATTACATTTTAGTTATAATACAAAAATGTACATTGAAAATAATACTACCAAAAAGAAAAACTACAAATGGAAAAAATAATCTATGCCCTCGACCAACAAAGAATCAAAATTTACAAAAGTCGGGGGCATTTCTCCTTCAGTGTTCGACAATAAACACTATTTTCAGACATGGAATGAGCAATTCCTTTCTGAAACTGCTGGTGTTCTAAGATAAAAATCAAACACTATTTTGACCGATCAATTACCTCCAGTAAGAAGAATGCTCTTTAAAATAATTCCGAAGACTATCTTTTAACTGATTCTGCGCGTGCTGTAAGACCTACAGTATGTGGACGGATGGATCTTTGCCGAATCATTTGACAATATTCGGGGTCATCTGCTTTCCCTTCTGCTCTAATCCACTGAATCATCTGATGATATCTAGGGAAAAACCGCATTCTCATAGCTGAGAAAGCAAAGTATGGAATGAGAGTTGCCGGTACAACAAAAAGAGTGACAAGCCAGTAAGAAACAGCAGGTGCACAAGCCTCAACAAAAACTTGGTAGGCGGTTGTCGACCATCTTATAGGAAGGGCGCCATACACCAACAAGAATAGATACCACACTACGATACTACCCCAGATAACTATATGTTGTAGAAGTGTAAAATAACTGATTGAGAGCGCCATCTGACAGTTTACAACCCAAACAACACAAGTGTATAAGGTTGGTCCAAGAATATCAGACCCAACTGTCTCGCCACTCTTCCGGAAAGCCTGGTGCTCTAATGCATTTGAGCAGAAGAAAAAGATTATTGTAGCACTACAGATACCGTTGCACATCCAACCGAGTATCCTGGACCAGCTGAACAGGACATTCTGCACACCTTCTTGGTACAGTAGAGGGAACTAACGCATGAAAAGAAACTCATCATCAGAAACATAAGATGAAAGTGCGTCGTTAATTGGACATAGCTGGGATTCCCATATGAGGGGCAAGGGAAGTTCCCATTCAGGGGGGACTGTACGTACCTTGAGGCATAACCGTGCGGAAACGTCTTGGTCAAATATGCCAAGAGCAAGAGCCGGTAATGATGTGAAGAAAACATTATAGAACGACATAAACCAGTCGTTATAGGCAGGTGTGGCAGAGAATGATGCATACACCTCGTAGAACAACAGAGTCACACCGAATGTAACATTCTTGTAAAAGAAGTAGCATATCTGCAATACAGATAGGAAATTACTGTCTAACTATACGAACAAAACCAGAACCACATCAATCTTAAATGTGCATTATGGGAAGTCTCAAAACAACTGATAAAGACTCACCATTGCTGATATTCTTCTGTAACACCAATGACCATGTACAAGTAGCAGACGCTCCAAAAATCGGAACTGAGCGATTGCAACATCACTTGACATGACTGCCTGAAATGGTCAAGTAATCAACAGAATGAGAGTTCCTGAGCAGTAACACTTGTGATTTCAACAGAAATTTAAATAAATCTGTTTTATGCTTCCTTATTACCTGCATTCCTTCAACTCCGCTAATTCCGACCCCAATATCTGCTTCTTGAAGCATACCCACATCGTTGGCCCCGTCTCCAATTGCTAATGTTGTTTTACCTGTTCCAGCTTTAACTAGACGTGTTACCTACATGGTTATTTTAATCACCTTTAGTCTAAAGTATACCTTGAACACATTTCTTAACAAAAGCACCAATAATATGAACTCACAAGTGCTTTCTGTTTAGGTGATGAGCGGCAACAAATAACGGATGCACAGCCAACTGCAAGGAATAGAAACTTGTGCTTCAAATTGTCTTCAAGGGCATACGCGAGTGACTTCCCATCAATGATCAACGCAAATGCATCTGAGCTTCCGGCTGAAGAAGTTAACTGTGCCTTCCCTTCATCTATTTGATAAAGTATGCTTGCCCTTGATACCTTTAAGATTGATGAAACAAAGCTAATCAAGTTCATTGCATAATATAATCTAGTGTTAAATTGACTAAAACTTAGATCCTGATGGACACAGTGATAAAAATACTACTACTGTACGTGTCCCCATGTACTTTCCGTTCTTAATTTTTATGGTTTGATACGAAAACGTAGACATAGAAGACTAAAAGCAAAGGAATTAATGTTTACATTTGCAATTGCAATTTTGTCCTCCGTTTTCTCAGCTGCTATAACATCAGGTGACTCCAAGGTGATAATAATTTGTTTCATTCCTTGCCTAAGCAAACTGCATGCATACCCAATATTGATGGCAGTCTCCATCTTATCCCCAGTCAAAACCCATATCTTTATTCCAGCCTGTGCGAGCTTGTCTATGCATTCTGGTACCTACAGAACATAATTTAAAAAGAAATTCACATTCTAAACCCATAAATTATGCCTAAAAGGTTAATTAACCACAAAAAAGCTCTTTAAGATTCATCACCCACCCCAGACTGGAGTTTATCTTCAACAGCAGTGGCACCGAGAAGAATTAAATCTTTCTCCACTTTCTCTGTTGCTTCTTCGATCATTGAATCACGTTCTGTGCTCACTGAATTCTTGGCATTGGTAAATTCTTTATTGAACTCCTGGTATTCTTGCTCATGCAATTCACGATATGCAAGTACCAAGGTTCTTAAACCTGCATCAGCGTACACATTGATTTGATGCTTAGTCTGCTCTTCAAATTCTGTCCCATCTTTTGAAAGTCTTTCAAACATGACACTGTTGCAAGAGAAATTATGAAGAGTTACAAATTAGAAACAGTAAACTTATTGGTGTTATGGAAATGAACATAAGAGTCTTATGCAATTTACAAACCTGTCAGCACCTTTACAAAGAAGTAGTGGCTTTCCTTCCTCGTTTCGTACAATGACAGACATTCTCTTTCTTGAGCTATTAAACTCTAATATATTCAGAAGCTCGTAGGACCTTCAAAAAGGAAGACATTTACATTTTCAGCATCAGCATGCTTGCAAGAACGTGTATGTAATGCACTACTGCTGTTGGTAGAGAGAAGTGATAGAAACTGACCTGTCAATTTTAGTGCCAGAGATAGGATCTAATTCATGCAACAAGATGCTTGTTTGACTTCTCCTGTAAAATTCGAAACCAAATTCTCTTGCTGCAATAACAAATGCGGCCTCATCTGGTGACTCAGCTTCATATGATATCTTTCCTGACTCTTCATTTACATCAGGTATTGCTGTATGACAGATAGCCAATAAGCGAAGAAATTTCTGAATGATAGCCGAGTTAGGTTCATTGACCCAATTCCCATTCATAATTCTGTCGTCCTGGAAATTAAATCCTTTAATCAATGGTCTAGTATCTTCGTGATTTGGAATATGATTCCCACCATTTACAGCTTCCTGAGCCTGCACTGGCCCATTTTTCCTAGCCATAACCCTTTCAACCTCGGTAACTCCACGACCATATGGTATCCCACCCACTGAAAACTTCAAAAATTCCATAGAGTTGCATGTAAGTGTTCCCGTCTTATCGGAGAGTATAGTGTTAACTTGGCCAAGTTCCTCGTTTAAATTTGAAGTACGAGCACGCGCAGGCTTGTCAGTTTCTTCATAGTACATTTGCTGATCTTGGTTAATAAATTGACTCTGCAGAATTTTGACGAGTTCTATGGTTACATACAAGGAGATAGGGATTAGGTAGCTGTACAACATAATTGCTGTAAGAAAGTGCAATATTGCTGCAACGGCTGATCTTTTGGGATCAAAGTAAACTGCAGAGTTGTCTGGTTTGAGATACCATCTTCTGATCCTGCCACTTTCTAAGTCCTTCCCAGTTTCTATACCAAAAAGAATTGACCCGACTAGTGATATCATAAACAGAGCGAAAAACATCAAGTAGATTATGAGATCCATTTTCTTCTCCACTCTGCTTCTCTTTGATGGCAGGTCCATCGAATTTTGAATTACTTTTGTATCATGGCCAGTAAAGATAACAGCACCATAGATGTAGTCCGTATTTCGAAGTTTTGAATCCCTAAGCAAAAGCTGTTGAGGAGTAAGAGAGTAAGGTCGCTCTTCAAGATCCATAGTGCCAACAAAAGAGTACAAGTTTGCATTTGGGTCTTCACATTTGATGCACGCTTTGAAATTTCGGAAGCTAGAATCCTCCAGTAGACCTGAGGTTATTTCCAATGCTTGCTTCAGTTTTAAATTAGTCTCTCCATCAAGGTTCATGGTCTCAACATAGCAGATTGCTTCGTCATAATTTGAAGAAAGTAAGAGAAGATCAGCTGGAAAGAAGTTATCTTTCTCCACTTTTACTATATCTCCAACTCTCAGATTTTTCCATTCGGTATCATAAAAAGCACCATCTTCACCACTAAATACTTTTACCTTACGACTATTCACCTCAATATCCTGAAAACATTAAACATCATACTAATAGTGAATTGCGCTAACAACGACGAACAAACACGAATAGTCATGTCAAAAACTTCAACATGATGAAGTTTTTGAGTAGTTTCGATCCGAGCACCCAAAACTCAAGGTAAGGTTTGACAATGGAATTATCTTTTAGAATTAGGACTAAGGGAGTGTAATCAAATACGTTATTTAAGTTGCAGGCCGGAAACGATGAGCCAAATACCAAAATAGCAGAGAAAAATGGGCTAAGCAAAGGGAAACTAAGAATCTAAGGTTATGTTTCCATGTTTTTCATTGGCAATATGCACTTATTATCTAGTTCTTGCAGTATTAAGGTTATAATTTGACAAATTGGTTAGGATAAACAACATACCTGTTCTCTTCTCCTCCAATCTTCGGCAGCTTCTTTAAGCATGGTTGCACCAATCATGACAATAAGCGGTAGAATTGCGCTACCAGCCGAGTAAGCAGCAAGTGGTGTGAAGGCCATAATGCCAATAATCAAGAAGTATACATTGACAAGTCTAGTAAATTGCTCAAACAAAAACTTTGGAAAAAAAGTTGCAAGATCATATTTTGTAGTTCTAACGTAATTATTCCCATAATTAAGAATTAAAGCTTCTGGATTATCAGGATCATTACAGTAGACAACTCTTGAAAACCCCGGTCCACCAACTTGTGATTGATCATCATTCTTCACTAATGGTCTTCGACATGCAAGAAATGGTCTGAAATGCAGCTTCTTCCTTCTACCACCATGACTCATTCTCTCCTCAAAACACTAATACTACTGAAATGAAATAAAATTTCAAGAATTGAAACTCATTACAAAATTCATCCAAACCCACTCAAAAGATCAAAAAAATGACAGAAGGGAGACAACCCAGAGATAAGGTTTTCCCCCAATTAAAAATAAACCCTAATCAAAACAACTTCTCAATTTGAAGTAATAAGAACAAACAGATTAAGACAAACCACTACGTATCAAAAGTTCCAACCTTTTTTTATTTTTTTCTTAAATCAATTCAATTCCTCTGTATAAACTGAAAAAAGAAAATCTCCGCCAAAATTACTATTCACATACAAAACCCAATTCTTGAAATTCCCAGGAATTAACAATCTTGATATAAACAAGAAAACCCAGAAGGAAAAGAAGAAGAAGAAATTACTCTGAATTGTTGTTTTTTTCTCTGTTGATGAAATTGACAATGAAAAAAATTGATGTTTAATTCTTTCACCACCCTACAATAACTAGGGTTTCGATTCTTCTTATTAACTCTACACATTCTCTCAATACTCTTCTGGATGAACAACAAGGCTTTTCCAAAAACTCAGTCAAAATAAATAAATAAATCGGAATATATCTAGGAAAAGTCAATGATGGATCTTTTTGTTTTATAACAATCTTGGAATGTAATAACGAATCACGCGGGATTTTTAAACTTGAGAGTAACAGATTTATTTTTTTGATTAATAGTGTATGCGTGTGTATAATTGAAGCCCCTGTCATTCATTAACAGAGACCCTGTAGAAAAAAACGGCTATTTTTTATTTTATTTTTCTGAACTATTAATGGAAAATTATGATAAATTGGGTCGGAGAATTTTAGGTTTGCAAGGTAGCAGCATGTTTGGTTGATTGCGGGGGTGGGGGTGGGGGAATGTGTCAGATTGCGGGGAAGTGTTAAACGATTTTCAACTAACATTGCCTACCTCAAAACTAATACTAGTAGTTTGTTGACTTTGCTAATTCATTTATGCTAAATAAATTATGATTTTTGTTTTTTTTTTATTTCTCACCTATTATTCAATGTATCATTTTCTTGATTCGGTAATAGTTCTAACTAAGAAGTGGTCAGTCTGGCCTTACTAAGTTAGAACATTAACTTGGGAATTTCCTGATCAGGAGGGACCTAACTTTGTGATGGTGAGATATGATGATAGTAAAGGGCCGCAAAAGATATGGAGGAATAATCCCTGGAATGTTCAATAATATGCGTATTAGTGTCAGGATTCTCTTCAGCAGCTGGAATGGAATTTTCCAACTCTGTATAAACTTGAATAGAAAAACAAAATAAAAGACAGATAGGAGCATTAATTCATTTGCCTGAAAGGTCCGTGTATAACACGGTTAATAACATGTATTTCAGAGTTTTCAGCAATCAAATTGCATTACTACTAAAATCTGTCTTTCTTCTGGCTAATTTTCTTTCGTTTCAGATTATGACTTTCTGAACCAAAACACAAGTAGTTGACGTCCACTTTTGGCCTTGACTGGCGGACTGACCGACTGTTTGAGTTATAGTGGTGGTCCAGATTTGGGTGTCTAAAGAAAAGAAAAAAAGATCATTGTGATATGCCCACACAGGTAGATTAGACAAGTTCCTACAATTCAATACAAGTAAAGCAATTTTGAAGGAGACATAGTTATTATTCATTAACATGGGAAGAGTACACTTTTGAATATGGTAAGAGGTCTGAATACACCATAAATGGGTTAGTTCAGTTATAACTTTGCTCATTCTTCACTGGTTCCAAACACATGGACATGATGTCTCAGGGTATGAAGGATGTACACGTATATGCTGTCGTCGAAGCTGGTACTACTGCCTTTTTTTTTTTTTTTTGAAGCATGCATTTTATTGATAGGAGATTAGGTTACAATTTGTATTTTATTGATAGGAGATTAGGTTATAACTTGTCGTGGGTATGTGGTACCCACCGAATCATGAAATAAAATTTGACTAATAAAAAGCGGGATTGCCTGGTCCCATATTTTGGTTGATAAGTTTCCTAATTGCCTTCCATCTGCTGCATGATTGGCCAAACCATATGCGGCTTGCTTTCATTCCCTGTAGTTGTGTTGAATGGCAACCTGTGGGATCTGTCTGAATCTCTTCTTTATTTCCTCAATCATCCCTGAGATGTGCCAAGGAGGGGGTAGAGGATGTGATGAAGTGCAAAAGATTTTCTGAGTCAGTTTCAAAGAGAACTTTTGGCCATTGTCTTTCCGTTGACGTTCTTGAAGTCAAAAGGAGAGCCCAAATTTCTGCGGTTAAGGCAGTCGTAATTCCTAAAGGTTGAGCTAGAGCCATTAAAGTTCGTGCGTTGGAATCTCTGCAGATGAATCCTGCTCCCGTAAAACCTGGGTGACCTCTGGCTGCCCCATCTGTGTTAATCTTAATCCAGTTGATGTTTGGAATTGACCATCCTACCGATATTGTAGATAATTTTTTATCTCCTTTTGGATGGTTATATATTGGTGCATCTCCTAGTGTTGGTTTAAAGATCTAGATAAACTATGACAAAATAAAGCTACCTAACCTATTTACTTACTACATTAGACAGGGATATGCATCTTAAATTAGTGCAGTAGTAGACTACTAACTACAGATATTAACTAACAAAAAATAATTATAAATAATGTTGCTGACCTGAACATGATTTAGTAAGCACCAACCAGCTCCACCAACCTGAGTATCACTTTTACTGGATTTGTCTCGGAACAGACACACATACGAAGACCATAATGAAGGGTGCCGTACACTAGAGAATCCTTTTTTTCACTGCCAAATAATACCTGGCATTTTTAGGGGCGACACATAAGACAAAAAAAGGTCACTCAAACATAAAATATAGCCATCCCTTATCTCTCGTTTTTTTAATGGCCAAACTATCCTTCACAATCGGTAGATAACTTTACAATCGAGAAGTTAATCCACAATCGGGAGTCAATTTAGTTTATATAACTTCCGAATATAAAATATCCCCAAAATAAAATCCTCTATCTTTTGAATTTTGATTATCCTATAATCGGTAGTAAATAAAGTTATCTTGACCCCCGATTAAAGTAGACCTTTGGAAAAAATGCTACCATAATCGGTAGAGAATTTAGGTTATTTAACTCTCGAAAATAGAGTAGCCCCAAAATGAGATTTTGCAAAAATTCTCTATTTTTTGAATTTTGGTTGAGCCTATAATCGGTAGGAAATGAAGTTATCCTGACTTCCGATTATACAGTAGACCTCTTTGTGAAATCCTACCATAATCCGTAGTCAAGATAGTTCATATAACTACCGAATAGAGAGTAGCCCCAAAATGAGATTTTGCCAAAATCCTCTATTTTTTGAATTTTGGTTGAGCCTATAATCGGTAGGAAATGAAGTTATCCTGACTTCCGATTATACAGTGGCGCTCTTTGCAAATACCCAACCATATTCGGTAGTCAAAATAGTTCATATAACTACCGAATATAGAGTTGCCCCAAAATGAGATTTTGCAAAAATCCTCTATTTTTTGAATTTTGGTTGAGCCTATAATCGGTAGTAAATGAAGTTATACTGACTTCCGATTATACAGTGGCTCTCTTTGCTGAAATCCTACCATAATCGGTAGTCAAGATAGTTTATATAACTACCGAATATAGAGTAGCCCCAAAATGAGATTTTGCAAAAATCCTCTATTTTTTTAATTTGGTTGAGCCTATAATCGGTAGTCAAAATAATTCATATAACTAACGAATATAGAGTTGCCCAAAAAATGAGATTTTGCAATCGGTAGATAAAAAAAAACTAAACTACCAATTATAAAGGGACATATAAGTATTTTCAATCTATTTTGTCTTATTATTTCGCCTCTAATTCTTTCAGGGTTGCCCCTAAAGACGTTAGGAAATAATACCCACAAAAATACTATTTAAACCGTCCTGTTAGACTAAAAGGAAACCACACTCTCACACAAAACTAATTTTGAGAGGGTGGGGTCCATAATTTTGTGTCTTAGCGGTTTTTATATAGTCTAAAAGAGCAGTATGGTTACAATCATCCTAGCCAAAATACCCTCGTTTAATTCGGGCCCTCAAAAACTAAGTTAGGGCCATCACCAATTTATACCCACTCCAAACATTATGGGGGTGCCAAAAAGCGGTGAAAATACAATTTTACCCTTTACTAATTATCAAAACTAAAATCCTATTAACCCTTAAACTAAAAGCCCACAATTCATTTTCATCCCAAATAAATAAAAAAACAGAAATCTCTCCTTCACATAGCTCCGCTCTCCTCTCTCGTAACAACTCCTTCACGATTATTTTTTTCCCGCCCCAATTCATCGTGATAATCGTCGATTCAAAAGCTTTAATCGACGACGAACTTCTTCTATAAACATGGCTCGTACGAAAGAGTACCAGCGAAAGGTTGATAACCCTATTATCGTAGAGAAACTTAAAGGAAAGGTTAATACTTGAAGCAATCAAAAATCAATTCAGGAAGAATTAGAAGAAGCTATGGCGCCAATTAGAAGGTAAGTGAACTAAAACCCACTTCCTTTTGGTTTTTGTCTTGTGTTTTGATTGTAAAATTGGGTGTGTAACTGAAAATTAGCAGTTACAGAGAGAGGGTCATCAACGTGAATAGCCTCAACCCTAACGATTTTTCATATGCATGTAGAGACTATGGAACATCGTTAAGGTATATGATGAAGCAGATAACAACCCTATCTCTGATTTTTGTCCTAGATTAGAGTCGTTAAATTATTATAGAAACAGATGACGATCCTATATTGACGACCTTTTTGTAAAAATTAACGACTCTATATGATAAACAACTACCTATCTGTCCCGAAAAATGGAAAAATCATCAACTTAATTATGTGGAATCGTCATTGTAAATTTAAAATCGTCACTAGAATAATGTAGAGTCGTTATTTGGTATTTTAGGGTCGTTGGCGTTTTATATTTCCAGATAACGACTCTTTTCCGGAGAACATAAAAAAGATGTCTTATTTGTTCCTTTTTATGTATGTACCATTGTAGCAAGATGAAGATATCAAGCAAGAAAAGAAACACATGCCCACTCCTCTTTCCAAACCTCCCCGCCACGACAAATTCTTGGTGGCCGATCCATTTCGCGGGAAACGGCAGAGTGAGATACCCTTTTCTATCCGTGAACCCAGAAAGCAAGGTAATGACTCGTCGGATTTTTCCTCTTCTGGTGTATCTGCTTCCGGTAGCGATGAAGAAAAAGGTACGGAAGGAGAAGAACTTCCGGTAGGAGGTGAAGGATAAGAAGAGGGTGATATTGATGATGAAAGTAATGGTGCTGGTGGTTTTGGTGTTGGTGGTTCTGGTGGAGGAGGTGGTGGTGATGATGATCATGATGGTAATGGTGGAGGTGGTGGTGATGATGATCATGATGGTAATGGTGGAGGTGGTGGTGATGAGGAGGAGAAGGATGAGGAGGCGGCACCCGGCGGTACACGCAGATGATAGAGTCCCAATTGCACCTAGGGCGAGACATATTCCCGCCAAATATTTGCACATAAAACGTCTTCGTCATGGGAAAGCCAGAGGAGAACCTAGTTGTGGTAGAAAAGTTCTACTTGGATATAAGGGCACTTGGGCTCGTACCATCTATGAGGCAATCGTAACAATCTCAACTTTGTCTGTTATTTGATTTGCTGATTTTAACTTTCTAATTTTTGTATATTTACTTGTTTTTCTTTTGTAGGATCATAAGAATGTCGTACGTCTTTTCAGGCGCCAATCTTCTTATGTAAAAATGGAGATTTGGCCGCTAGAAGGTGAATGTGCAAAAGTCAAAGAGATTGTTGAAAACTCTGGATTGTATACTTCCCTTGAGAACTCCGTGATTAGAGGAAACTACCTGTCCATTCACCGCATATCTTTAAGTATTTAGGCGCAATGTAATGAACTATGTTATTTCTTTTGCTTCAATTTTATTTCATAGTAGATGTATATTTTTTCCGTATCAATAAAATGAGTTCGCGAGTTCAAAAGCCAAAAATTCCCAACAAGAGTCGTCTCTGTATAAAAATATTGGCCATGACGATTCTCATGTATATGTGTAATGGTCGGTTTGGGTCGTCATTTTTTGAGAATAACCAATTAACGACTCCAACTATTATTTTCGGACGGAGTCTGTTTGATAGCAGAGTCGTTAGTGTATAAACATATAAAAATGACAACTTTCAATCTACGAAAGGGTTGTCATTTTTGTAGTATATAGTGCAATGACTCTAGAAGCATTTAATGCAAAATTTGAATTAAACCAATGCGGTTGAGTCGACCAATGGCAACTTTTTCAAAAACATATCCGTTGGGTAATTAATCTCTATAAATAGAGACCCATCTCTCATCTCTTCCTCACGCAAACCATAATTCTCAACTTTCACATTCACTCTCATGTATTTATCATCCAAAAAGAGAAGAGAAAACACCATGTCTACTCCCTACACTTATGAAGAAAATTGCACCATTGTGAGAGCGTGGGTGACACTCAAACAACACTTTGAAGATCTAGGAAAACACATTGATCAAACATCCGATGCTTGGTGGAACCGTGTATTCATAGTTTTTGTGGCGTTAGACGGAAATTGTAACTCAAGGACTTTGAAACTCGTTAAGGAAAGGTTCGAGGAGATATTCGAAGAGATATTCGGATATTCGGAAATGCTAAGCTTTCAAAAAAGAAATGAAAGCCCGGAAGGAAGACGAACCCAAAATGTAGGGTTCTATAAGAGTAAGTATTTAGACAAATACACATTCGTAATCCCAAGTTTTGAATAGTACTAACTAAAATATATTGATTGTTGTTGTCAGTGGGCGATGGCTCATACCGCATTTGAGGCCAAGCGTGGGAAAAGGTTTGATCATGACGATTGCTATCATATCTTGGAAGATACTACCTATGATTACAACCTTTATGATTAAGTGTTTAAGTGCATTGTTATTATCTATTGTATTTCATTCCCTTCGATGTAATGCTATGAAAGATGTATGCCTTTTACGATTCGATGAAATGATTTTATGAAATCAAAAATTATAATGATCCAGAGAAAGATTCGTTAGGGTATATAAATATCGATCATGACGACTTTATCTAAAATTTGTAATGGTAGGTTAGAGTCGTCATTGTATATGAATAGCCTTATAACGACTCAAAGAGTTATATTTACACAGAGTTTTTGGTTACAGAATTGTCTAGGTATAAACACACAACGCTAATGACTCTTCCTGACCCAAGCTAGTTAGAGTCGACAAGGTGTATCATATTACCCTGACGATTTTTCATAACCTGGATAAGTTGCATGTTTGAGTCGTTAATTTTTGTGTCAATACGTTGACGACTTTGCAAAGTCGTTAGGGTATACACCCCTCAACATTGACGACTATTTCTTTGTGTTGTCACACAATATCTATGATTCGACCACTTAAAGCACCATGTAGACAATTTGAAGAGTATAAGAAGTTTAACTGATTATTTTGAGCTTCGGGTTCTTCATTTTGAGGATTGGTGATGTAGAACATCAAGTCTGTCCATCTTTTATGATTTATGTTTCCTGTTTTAAACTTCTTTTATTTTTCTTTTCTAGAATGTCTTCTTTAGAACTTAGTTATTTTAGGACTATGTTTTATGACTATATAAACATGCTTGTTCCTCTTAGTAAAGACATCTTATTTTTAATCAAGAATATTACGTTTATCCAGTTTTTGACTAATCTTTTCTATAAATTTTTGTCTGATCACTTCTTATTTTCGCGTCACCTGCAATCTCCGAATTGTATTTCTCCTATTGTTCTACACTAACAAGTTTTACAACAAGTGTTCCATAAGTTGCGTTGGAGACTGATAAGAAGATAAATAATCTTACCTAGATGTTCAAAAACAATTTAAACTTGACGAAGAGTTTATTTCTGATGATGAAGAGAAGACATCACGTACAAAAAAGGACAAGGGTAAGTATTCGTTCGTTCATGATGCTGATATTCCAGAGGAGATACTACAATAGTTAAGAAAGAAAAAACAACATGAAACTTTTCTAAACAATCTTACAAAAAAGACTTCAATTCTCCAATTTGATAGTGATGATGATGATGATATTGAGGATGAGCTGGAAAAAAGATGGAATGATGATAAATGACTAAAATCAGGACACAATCCCTATGGAACTCTTTCAGAGTATAAACTAAAGGATGATATTACAAAATTCAATCAAAGTTTCAAAATTGAAGACCTTTTAGACTTGTTCTATGAAGTTGATTTTTTTTTTGAATTCATGGAGGTACCTGACCATTCCAAGGTAAAACTTGTAGCTTACAAACTTAAGGGAGGTGTTGCTGCCCGGTGGGAGAAATTATGTGAAGATCGATTCAAGTATGATAAACCACATATACGTAACTGGAAAAGAATGGGGAAACTCCTAAGAGATAAATTTCTTCCAGGAGACTACAAACGACAGTTGTTTGTGAAGTTACAATCTTGTCAACAAGGCGCAAGATTAGTAGAAGATTATGTGTCCGAGTTTTACAATTTGGTTGCACGTAATCAACTTAATGAAACTAAAGAACAACTTGTAGCTAGATTTATTGAGGGATTGAACAGACTGATACAAGAGGGTATGACTAAATATGTTTTCATTATGGAAGCTATACAGTAAGCTATCAAGGTATAGCGTCGTATTTTTCGTTCTCAAAGAGTTCAATCTAGACAGGGTAATCGCTTTCAAGGTAATTACAGATCTTCTACTTCATTCAAAAATTATTACAATGACAACTTTTCTTCTCAAGATAATGTTTCATATCATTCTTCCCGACCACAACATAACAACCAATTTTGAAAATTCCCATACACCTATTCAAAGAATAATTCTCCTATTCTTCCTAGTCCTGTTGAAAATCAGTCCCTACAACAATCACATACTTTTTCTTCTCGTCCAAGTTACAACTCTAATTCTCGTTTTTCCAGTAAAAGCCAAACACCTTTTCCACCCCAACCTAAACCTCAGAATCCTTATTTTAACTTTAGAGGTGAAAAGTGCAACAAATGCCAACAACCAGGACATACCTCTTCTAAGTGCCGAAAATTTCATGGGTTAGTTTACGAAAGTCAAGATGATACACGTAAATATAATGGGTTGGTTGATGAAGCTTCACATGATTTAGAGAAATTTGAGGACGACGATGAGAATCATGAATATTATCAAGAAATACATGAGATGTACGGTGATCATTATATGGGAATGATTCGACCTTTATTGCTTTCTCAACCTTCTTATTCACAGAGGAATAGTATTTTCAGAACGAAGCGTTTAAATGAATGGAAGGTATATGAATAGTGGAAATATGAATAACTATATTTCAGATGATGTAGTTCTGAAGTTAGGACTTCCAGTTACACCATATCATCACCCTTATTCAGTTAGATAGGTTAATAGTTCTGTTAGAGCACTGCTCGGTTGAACTCGCAAGCGTTGTTATCTCAAGCTTGTTTGTCAAGTTTAGTTGCCAAAACTATAAGTCTTGATTTCAAGTCTACTTATAGCTAAGTTTCGGACTAGGATAGTAAGTGTAGTTGGGCTCTAGACTCCACGGCGTTCATCATGCAAAGAAAAAGAACTACTCAAGGAACTG
This sequence comes from Papaver atlanticum, assembly GCA_023531105.1. Classification (NCBI taxonomy): domain Eukaryota; kingdom Viridiplantae; phylum Streptophyta; class Magnoliopsida; order Ranunculales; family Papaveraceae; genus Papaver; species Papaver atlanticum. The sequence goes on along the minus strand of JAJJMB010008951.1, from coordinate 821,380 downwards.
GTGGAACTTCATCGACAAAAAGGTATGTGGAAACTTGAACTTATCTATCACTCAAAAGTCTATCTATTCTATCTCCTATCTTGAGACAAAAGTCGTATTGCTATATAGACTTCGATTATACACATTTGCTATTTCGAGCCGAGTTTATCTCGCTTATGTATTTCTCGAAATATGTGTTGGTAAGCTTTCGCTTTGGCCAAGTTCATCTTTACTCGTGACGAAAGTCATGTTGAATATTTCAATAACTTGAAAATCGCTTTGATGAAAAATAGTTTGTGAATAACAACTATATAACATCCTCTAACAAAGTTTCAATGATTGAAATGAAAGTTTAGAACATGTAACCATCTTTGGATATAAACATAGTGTGTTTTCACATTTGTGTAAAAGTCCAAAACCGGGAACAAAACTCGTAGGTGTTTGTGTGGGAGACAGATTTATCTATTCTTGTAGACTTTTTTGTGTGAGACAGATTTGTTTATCAAGTCTTCGACTTTGGGTCGTAGCAACTCTTGGTTGTGGGTGAGATCAACTAAGGGAATCAAGTGCGTAGTATCCTGCTGGGATCAGAGACGTAAGGAACGCAACTGTACCTTGAATCAGTGTGAGATTGATTAGGGTTCAACTACAGTCCAGACCGAAGTCAGTTTGTAGTAGGCTAGTGTCTGTACCGGCTTAATACAGTGTGGTGTTCAAATCTGGACTAGGTACCGTGGTTTTTCTGCATTTGCGGTTTCCTCGTTAACAAAACTTCTGGTGTTTGTGTTATTTCTTTTTTCGCATTATATTTTGTTATATAATTGAAATATCACAGGTTGTGCGTTGAATCGATCAATTGGTAAATCCAACCTTTGGTTGTTGATTGAAATTGATTGATCCTTGAACATTGGTCTTTGGTACCGTTCATGTTATTTCTCTTGTATTCAATCAGGATCGCAAATTCCTATTTGTTTAAGTGTGGATTGAATCGAAAAATTGAGATATAACTCTTTGATATACTTTTGTTAAGATTGAGTCTGACTGTCTAGTTGATTCTCTTAAAAGTATATTGGAGTTAGTCCATACAGATATATAAGCGAAATATTGGGTGTGGTTGTTATACCCCCGTTTTTTCAATTGGTATCAGAGCAGGCAAACACGTTTAAGACCTCATAAGTATGTGTTTGTAATAATATGATTATTATGGACGAGTCTATCTCTAATAACGTACCAGTTCAGAAATTACCAGATGATTCTGAAAGCTTGGATTCACCTGAGAGAACTTTCACATCTAAGTCAATATCTAAACATTCTCTTGATGTAAAAACTGTTGATTGGGAAACACTCCTAGAAGAACAGTTAGATGAACTTTCTGATGAAGGTGATTCAGATATTGATAGAGATGTTGATGAGGAAGCCTCAGAGTATGTTAAGTTTTTGGATTCGTTGAAAATAAAGAAGATTACAACTTTTCATGTCACACCTCTTCTTACTCTTCTCTGTCGAGAAAACAAGAAATTGAAAAGGATTTACGGAGGTCTTTATGGTCGGAATCGCTCTTGCGAATCGGTCCTCAAAGATACCGAGGAAAACCTGGGTAGAAAGTCACTTGAATGTGATTGTGTTTATCAAAAATAATTTTTGTTGGAAGAGAAACTTGCAGAAATCGAAGGAAGAATTAACTCTCAGCAAGCAAGTTTTGATGACAGAGAAAACGTTTTTCTCACCCGAGAAAAACGCCTTGAGGCTGATTTAGCTGCTACTCTTGATAAAATCAAGATGTTGGAAGATGACTTGAAAAAGTTCAATACTAGTTCAAGCAAATTAACCACTATGCTAGGAGCAAGTAAAAATCATCGTGATACACGAGGATTAGGCTATAAGGGAATAGATTCTCCAAGTACTAGAAAAGAGGTAAAATTTGTCAAGGCTAGTGATTCTTATCAACAAAAGGTTTCCACTGATGGCAAAAGTGAAATACCTTCATCGGCAGTTAAGGTTCAAAAGAGAAAAGTATATCAACTTCCAAAGTCAACACATACTGATCGAGGTAATAACATTCCTTATGTTTGCCACTATTGCGGAAATAAAGGTCACCTGGAAAGGAGATGTTGTTTTCGTATAAGGAATGAGAAACTTCATGATGTTCTTGTTTGGGCATCACAAGAAGTTGTGAAACCAAGATCATATGTTAAGACTAATCCCCTTAACGTTACAGGTTGTAACTGTCCAACCTTTAGGCAAAGGAATCAGTGTTGTGATAAACCAAGATTTGCCTATAAACGTCATACGAATCCTTTTCACAATCGTAATGGTTATCAAAAGGATAACTTCGTAAAGGCAAAGACAAGATCCGACGCTCCCAGTTGGAGAAAGACTAACTTGCAAAAGAATAGTCAATCCGATTCTCTTCCGAGAATTCTAGAAGAGAGTAATGGGAAGTAGGTTCTGATTGTACCCAAACGCACTCAGAAGTGGATACCAAAGAAAGTCAATGATGTTTTGAGTGTGAAAAGGAATGATCTCCCAGAATATTCCATGACTATGGAGAAGGTAGTATCCATGATGTTGGAACTTAAAAAGTTCTTTGGAAAGATGGATTTGGATGTGAAAGGTTCTAAAAGCGATCTCTTTCATGATAATCCAAAAGTCACTTGTGGTTAGCAAGACATTGCTCACCTCAACATAACTTGAGTGTGTTGTTAGTGTATCCTCACCAAGGAATGCCCTGCTATGTATACGGTGAGGGAAGCACGAGAATTGGGGCGCACAGATTATGTTCGGTAAGGCTGTAAAATTCGATTGGATTCTTCTAAAAAGGTATGTCTATAAACTTGAGAAAGATTTGTGTTTTTATTTTCTTAGAATACTTATAATGATTCATGTACCTTGCTTATCATTCATTTCTACCTAACTTGATCTGTGTTTAAGGTTCTTAAATGTTTAGGTTTGAAAATAGTAGTTCGGGATGTTTGGACTTCATGGTACACATACCAGGTATGCATACCATCATTTAAAATCAAAATCCAGGGGTTTTAGTACGCATACCCGTTTGCATACTGCTCCAGGTCATGAAAATTCATTTGCAAACCCGTATGCATACTGGCCTGTAGATGTCGATTTTCGGTAAACTTATTTTGGCCGTAATTTCCTCGTCCGAACTCGGAATGACCTCATTCTTTTTGCATTCTCTTCCTATTTGAATTCTATTGAAAATGGATATGATAATTTATGAATTTGGAAGATTTAAGATTGGTCTTTGTCCCGACTCTTGTTTTTGAGTGTTTAGCTCCGTTTCGACGCACTTGTTCCACTTCTCTTGGACTTGGTGGTAGGCTAGAAAACAATACCTACAATGATAACTGCAAGTGCACAGCGTCTATTGTAGACAGAGCAAATACAGGTCGATCCCACATATAGTTGTTACGATGCGAAGTTAAATATATAAGTTCTACTAGTACTAATTTAGAAACGAAAGGGTTATCGATACGACTAGATGATGATTGATTATGCTAAACAAACAATATTAAAACAAACACAAAGATAAACAGGGGTACTAGGGCAGTTGAATCCACCTCCTAATCTTTGCTATGTCAGTTTAGTCTCAATATTATTCTTGTCCCTTGTAATGGACACCGGTCAAGATGCAAGTCTGTCGTTTATCCAGGGAGGTCTCAAATGGAGGGTTTAATGTCAACTAAGGTCACTAACTAATCCCTAGTATTAGATGTCTTCTTACAGTACAACTAATCACAGACCAATTTGATTACTTAGATAATTAAACCTTCCCTAAGATGGATGGCATAATATCAACTAAGGTAACTAATCCCTAGAATAAGCTGTCTTCTTACAGCACAACTCATCACAGATTAGCTTGGTCTCTTAAGCATGAGTTGAAGCACAATATAAGGTTATTCTATCTACCTAAGTTGCATAGCAAACAAAAGGTGAAAGCAATATATTGTGACACAATGATTAAACCATTCCTATATCAGTTTAAGTTCAACAAGAATAATAATCAAAACATAAATAAAACTAGCAGTAGATTAAGGGCTTCATCTAAACCCTAGTTATGAAATTAGAACATGATAAAGAAATACTGAAAATAAACTACTACAGCTTGGTGCACCGGCTAATCCGGGCATGATTTTTACATCACCATCTTCTCCCTATTTATACACAATTGCACTCAATTTCTCTTTAATTCGACAATTAACAAGGACCCACTCACCATAATTGGCTGAACTTCTTGTCCCCTCTCCTATTTCTTCTCTGCAAATTCATTTGATACTCTTCCAGCTGTTTATGGATAACCCTAACCTATCTCTCTCAAACCTAGCATCTAGGGTTACTATTCTTGATAAGAAAGAAGATAAGGGTGAGAGAGATAGATATTAGAGGTTTATTTGATCTTAATGGTAGGGATTTTAAGCAGAGGTGTGGGACGGAGGTGTTTAATTGAGGGAGATGGTGGCACTGTAGAGAATGAAGGGAAATGGAGAAGAAGATGGGGTTCTGTTCGATAAGGGGAAAGGGAGAAATAAGAAGGGGGACTTGGGTGTTGGACGAGGGCATCAAACTTGATGTACCGGGTGGAATGTTTGCTGGGTGTTAGGCGGCAACATTGTGTTTGATGTTTGGAGATAGAAGTGGGCTAAAGCTTTGGGTATTTTGATAATTCTTCTTCCAAGCATTGGTTTAGCTCTTGCAAGCGGCTTACCAAAGGTGCGCAAGCGGATTGCACTGCTTTTTGCGTGATGTTTCTTTTGCGTTTCTCCTTTCCTTTACGCCCCGGGCCACCAATTTCCTACACTTTTGGCTTCTCAATTCATCCAAACTTTATTTAGTACCTAAAAACACAAAATTAATCAGTAAAAAATAATTATTCTTGAAAACAATGAAAATACCTAATTTGGGATAAAATGGAGAATTAAAGCACAAAAGATGAGATAAATGCCAATAAAAAGATACATAATTATGCAATATTTTGCGCTCATCAAATACCCCCAAACCTAAATTTTACTTGTCCTCAAGTGAAACAGAAATTAAGAAATCCTAACTATACCAGTGTCGCTGGTCTCTCGATTGCATTTAGCGAATGCAATAAGCCTTTAAACCCCTAGGTGTCCCTAGTGGACGAGTTATAGTCTCGTGAGGGTTTACCATAGGTGTACCCCCAAAACCTTCTCCAACTTCAGAGCGTATAAGAGTCCCAAACATCCAAGGAGCTACGAGGACATAGAATTTCTGCATGCTAGTAATAAGAAGTTATAAATACCAAAGAACGCATTCTCATCCTTAAGAGTTGAGCGAGAAATAACCACACCATATGAAAGAATTCGGGTTCGAGAGTGGTCAAAAGCCTCGACTTCTGCCTCACCAATAGGGTTTTATGATAATTGCACTCAAAAAGACCGCTTTTTTAGTCTCTCGTGTGTGCAGGCAGGAATAAAGAGCGAAATAATTTCTGGAGCCTCCACAAAATCGTGGGGAAAGAGAATCTTTTTCTGATGATCTCTTAGAAAGGAAATCAACCATTATACAAGGATGGGAGTACTCACTTACCTTCACATCCGATCGGCAATCAGCACCACTCTCACAACATCCATAGAAATGTCTTCGTCTTCAGTCTTCAACCGTTGATGATGAACTTCTGAACTTCGTAGAACCTTAGCAACTTCTAATTTTTCTCTTGTTGCCTGGAATTTCCTCTTAAATTCTTCTTCTTTACCATGGTATTATTAAACAAAACTAAAAATAAACTACAATAATAGAGATTTTATTATTATTTTTATTTTTTATTTTTATTTTTAATACCAAGGGCCTAGCATGATGACGACTCTGCCCTTAGTTTAATCATATTTTATTTTATTTTTATTATTTTTTTTTTGAAACAATAAATACAACCTGAAAATAAAACAACAAAATAATTAATGAAACTAGTAAATCCATGGATGAAGGACTTTATCACTCAATTCTTCACAACTTGTATTGTCTTGATTTCATAAACTTCACTCTCATCTTCTTTTGTTTTCTTTGCTCCTGTAAGATAAGTCTTCAACTTGTATAAAGAATGCTGCTCTTTGTACTGTATTTTCACTTTGGATATGAATTTTTACTTTTCCTTGAATTTTTGCATGTAAACCTCAGACTATTTCAATCTTTATTTATAAAATTTGACGTTGCTCTGCTCGTTGATGATGATGTGTTTCTGTGGACCTGTTGATGTTGTCGAGAGAGAGAATGGTGCTAACTGCAAATCAAACTACAAGAAGGATTTTTCATCTTTAGATGTCATCCTCATGATTGACGGAATTAGCACTCAAGAGATCAAAAATAGTGCTGAAAGTGGTGCGAAGTTGGGTAGTTCACCATTCCTACCCAGAGTTAACGTACGGTGACACACACTCTAAAAGGACATTTTTTAGACAGTTACAAAAAGTTGAAGGTTAGTGCCTCGCTTGATGTAAAAATAGGTAGTCTCCACTAAAGGTGATCACAAATCTAATACCAAATATCTTTGCTGCACCTAATTCGCCCACAGGCATGGTTAAATCCAACTTTAACGCTCTAACAATTAAGAAACCCGATTGTGTTCTCTAGTTCTTCCAAGTTCAGTTATTTCGGTCAGACTCTCTATGTAAACATAGCTAGGAGCATGCTAGTGACTCTAAAATCTCTACAAGTTGGAGGATTTATGCAAATATTTACAAAGATTTTTGATTTGATTTTATTTTTTACTAAAAACTCTATATGCAAAATACTCCCCGACACCTAAATCTAACATTGTCCTCAATGTTTCTAAGGATGATATGAATTTAAAAAGCAATATGCCATGAGAACCATGCTGAATAGAGAAAAGGAAAGAAATTACCAGATGTTGGTGATAGCAAGATTAGAACTGCATCATTCAAGTAGAATCCGACATGAAATCAACAGACGCCATATCGGATTAGCACACATATATACAAGAAAAATCTAGAAAATAGAATTACCTACTGGATTATACAAAGATGGATCACCATATACTAACAATCTGAAGAGTTGGGGATTAACCCAAAAAATGGCATGTAGAAATTTTAATAGCCTCACACAATTATAATAGGACAAAAATGCAAGTGAGGCTGCCAGAAAAAATGAGTTACCCCCAAACATGGATTTTACAGAGATATGACACTTATCAACAACTATTAGATCTTGAGGTACTTCCTGCACAATTCCAAAGCCTAAATTGACATGTTCAGGGATGGGCAAAGAAACATGAGGGGATTCCAGATGTAGCCTCTCAATGACAGGATATTTAGTGGACAAAATGTCCAAAAGAATTTGAGATGCACATAACTCTAGCCCTATGTTGGGAACCGTCAACAACATGGATTTAACATATTCTAAGGGAACAATCTCCAGGTCAGAAGCAAGACCATCAGTTTGTGACTTAGGCATGGAATCAGATGTGTTTAAGATATGCTCATTCTTAGGCTCACAAATATCACTACACAGTCTAGTTTTTCCCCAGTCAGAAACAAGTAGTGCTCTATCATGCTCACAGTCATTGAACAAACCAGCAAACCCCAATTCAGTATCATCAGCATCATTAAAAACTTTAGTCTCATGCATAGGCAAATCAAAAGAGACATCATAATGTGACCTAGTCGAGGAATCAGACACATCAAATATATTTTCATGCATAAGAACATTAGTGTCGACAGAAAATTCATCCTTTCCTAAGTCAGACACAAGTTGTGTGTCATGCTCTCTTTCACAGAATGACTGCACATGACCTAAATCAGGATCAATTTCACGCGCATATAAAAATTGAGATGGATGAGGATTAAATGAATTATAAGCAGTAGAGGTTTCTACAATGTTTTCCAAACTCTGCAATTCTATATTCATAATTGACCACCTCTTCTAATACCATATCATCATCATCAAAAATGCATGAAAAGCTTACCCTGTCCAAACCATTAGTGTTCCCTACCTGTACATCTACTTCTGAAATAGGTGAATATGTGTTAACATTTTCAACAAAAGGGTAAAAAGCATTATTTTCAAAATTGGGTTCCTTTGGAGAAACAAACATTTCAAGTTCATAATTAACATGCTTATCAGTTATCTGTACCGGAACACTGGTCTGTGGGTAGGGATGATTCTCCTGCTTATGACAGAGAGCATCAACATGATGCACTCTAGACTGCAAGTCAGGACAGTTTTTGGTTAAATGGTCTGAGCTATCACATAAGGTACAAACATGGAGTTCAGGTTGGGTACATGACTTAGGTACATCAACATGTTCAATTTTACATTTTTCTAGAGCTTCGACTCTCCTAGTCATGCAATTTATGTTTGTATCAGAGTCAAAATCAGACTTCTAACTGACGGGGGTTACCCATATCATGTGATACTGTCCTGGTCTCCCTAATGGATTCCCATTGATGGGTTTTATCTGCAATCTCAGCTAAAAATATCCATGCATCATCCACAGTTTTATCAATAAATTCACCATTACACATAGATTCAACCATGGATCGAGAATTAAAGTCTAGTCCCTCATAGAGGATAACGACCAGTCTCCACTTCTCAAATCCATGGTGCGGACACTCAATCAACAAATCATTAAACCGTTCAAATTAATGAAAAAGAGTCTCTCCACCTAACTTGACAAAACAATTGATAATTTGACGAATAGCGATGGTCCTATGATGTGGAAAGAACTTTATGAAAAATTGATTTGTGAGTTGTTCCCAAGTGGTGATTGAGTGTGATCTCAAACTGTAAAACCATGTTTTGGCCCTTTCCTTTAGAGAAAATGTAAACAAACGCAATTTCAGAGAGTCTTCGGACATATGGTTAGGTTGCATAGTCCGACAAATTTGTTCAAACTCTCTTACATGATGATAGGGGTTTTCAGAATCAACCCCTCGAAATATCGGAAGTATTTGTATCATGCTTGCATTCAATTCAAATGGGATATCAGTATGAGGTAAAATAATACATGATGTATGACTTGTCCTAGTGGGATACATATACTCATGGAGGGTACGGGGTCGATTCATAACATCACCCATTGTCTCAACTTGGACAGGTGTGTCAACAACTGGAAATGGTATTTCAAGTGGACAGTCTGAATAAATCCTATGCAAGCAATCAATTGATTGAGTTCAGTTACGAAACTATTATCATAGCCTAGGGGTCACACCATTCAACATGTTTAAGAGGCCCACAGTAGCAAACTCAGGCCAGAGATGATGCTTATAGAGATGACAAGCAGATTCAGAGATCGAGAGAAACAGATTGAACAATAATTTCAGCAAGCAAAGATGATATTCAACTATCACAGAATCATGTTTATGGGAATCATAAGCTAGTTTTTGAAATTGTATACATATACACAACATGTTGTAGAACTAGATAGTACCCAATACAACAGATTCAGCGGGTAAATATGTAACTCAGATATCACAAGCTCATGCCCAAAGACACTTTATGTTGCATGGGTTCTGACATAGGTCAGTAAGCACTAGTTCAGCAGACAATCATGGTATAGCATTCACACATTCATCAAAATATAGCAAGTTTAGAAAGTGATACCTCCGGTACAGGACCGAGTTTTAGCACGTTACTCAAGTTTTTTTCCTTCTCCTCCTTGTTGTTCGTAATAGTATTACAGGTACCTGATTACTCGAAAGAGCAGTTATCAGTTCCCCAGAATTGTACAAATAGTTAACAACTAGAATTGCAGGACAAATGTTGTGAACCACGTATTAACTGAAGATTCACTGCGCAAGACAGTGTGGAACTAAAAATATAAAAAAGTTCCAAATGGCAAAAGAAAACAGATAAAATGCAAGAATGAGTGAATTAATATTTTACATGAGGAATGGTGACTACACTACTGCAAGGCCATATGAATGAGAAAACACAAAATGCAGCTGATCGAATGAAACATAAAAGGAAAAACTAGAAAATTGCTAGGAATGACAACTAAAAATGATTAGATGCAAGCTAAACAGATATGACTGAGAAGACTAAAAACAACAGAAATGCTAACAGATTTACAACCTAAGCTACATGGCAATTTAGCTATGATGCAAACAGAACAAAACGGATTTAACACAAACAGTGCACTTATAGACAATGAGATTGCTGGAATGCTTACACTGAAATGAGATGCACGATGCTACGATATATTACAAGTGATGAAAACTTAAACTAATAGTTAACCAACATACTAGATTATGCAAATGCTTAACCTACAAATGCAATGTTTTATGAAAAGCTACAAAATCCAAGTTATGCTAAAATGTTTATAACTTAAATTAATACGGATGGACTAGAAAGCTACACTATAGAATAAATAAAATCTCCACTAGGTATGAACCTACTACTGGCTACAAGACGTTCTAACTAATCACACATACAAATGCTAACTACAAGAAAAACAAGAACTAAACTAAAACAAAAGCTACAGGAAGAAGAAGAATCTAAAATGATATAAAAAATTCAAAAGATATAGAGCAACTAAATACTAATTCAAGAAAAATATGCGCAATTTAAAATTCCTAACTACAAACTAGCAAAAACAAAAATTATCAATCAAACTACACCGTTTGCCAACTCCCTGGCAGCGACGCCAAAAACTTGGTTGGCTAGAAAACAATACCTACAACGATAACTGCAAGTGCACAACGTCTATTGTAGACAGAGAAAATACAGGTCGATCCCACAGAGAGTTGTTACGATGTGGAGTTAAATATCTAAGTTCTACTAGTACTAATTTAGAAACGAAAGGGTTGTCGATACGACTAGATGATGATTGATTATGCTAAACAAACAATATTAAAACAAACACAAAGATAAACATGAGTACTAGGGCAGTTGAATCCACCTCCTAACCTTTGCTAATTCAGTTTAGTCTCAATATTATTCTTGTCCCTTGTAATGGACACCGGTCAAGATGCAAGTCTGTCGTTTATCCAGGGAGGTCTCAAATGGAGGGTTTAATGTCAACTAAGGTCACTAACTAATCCCTAGTATTAGATATCTTCTTATAGTACAACTAATCACAGACCAATTTGATTACTTAGATAATTAAACCTTCTCTAAGATGGATCGCATAATATCAACTAAGGTAACTAATCCCTAGCATAAGCTGTCTTCTTACAGCACAACTCATCACAGATTAGCTTGGTCTCTTAAGCATGAGTTGAAGCACAGTATAAGGTTATTCTATCTACCTAAGTTGCATAGCAAACAAAAGGTGAAAGCAATATATTGTGACACAATGATTAAACCATTCATATATCAGTTTAAGCTCAACAAGAATAATAATCAAAACATAAATAAAACTAGCAGTAGATTAAGGGCTTCATCTAAACCTTAGTTATGAAATTAGAACATGATAAAGAAATACTGAAAATAAACTACTACAGCTTGGTGCACCGGCTAATCCGGGCATAATTTTTACATCACCATCTTCTCCCTATTTATACACAATTTCACTCAGTTTCTCTTTAATTCGACAATTAACAATGACCCACTCACCATAATTTTCTGAACTTCTTGTCTCCTCTCCTATTTCTTATCTGCAAATTCATTTGATACTCTTCCAGCTGTTTATGGATAACCCTAACCTATCTTTCTCAAACCTAACTTCTAGGGTTACTATTCTTGATAAGAAAGAAGATAAGGGTGAAAGAGATAGATATTAAAGGTGTATTTGATCTTAATGGTGGGGATTTTGAGCAGAGGTGTGGAACGGAGGTGATTAATCGTGGGAGATGGTGGCACTGTAGAGAATGAGGGGAAATGGAGAAGAAGATGGGGTTTTGTTCAATAAGGGGAAAGGGAGAAATAAGAAGGGGGACTTGGGTGTTGGACGAGGGCATCAAACTTGATGTACCGGGTGGAATGTTTGCTGGATGCTAGGCGGCAACATCGGGTTTGATTTTTGGAGATAGAAGTGGGCTAAAGCTTTGGGTATTTTGATAATTCTTCTTCCAAGCCCACCGTTTGGTTTAGCTCTTGCAAGCGGCTTGCCAAAGGTGCGCAAGCGGATTGCACTGCTTTTTGCGTGATGTTTCTTTTTCGTTTCTCCTTTCCTTTACGCCCCGGACCACTAATTTCCTGCACTTTTGGCTTCTCAATTCATCCAAGATTTATTTAGTACCTAAAAACACCAAATGAATTGGTAAAAAATAATTATTCTTGAAAACAATGAAAATACCTAATTTGGGATAAAATGGAGAATTAAAGCACAAAAGATGAGATAAATGCCAATAAAAAGATACATAATTATGTAATATTTGGCGCTCATCACTTGGGCACTTGGATTCTTGGAGTAATTCTCTTCTAAGCTCATTTGTAGCTTTTACAAGAATGTTGTTGGTGAATCACAAAGAAGGAAGTTCAAGAATGGGCAGTAGTACGTATTGCTATGGTATTCTTGAATATTCACAATCATCTTTTGTGAACTATGGTGCATGGTCGATAATGACTTTTTATGTTCTTTTTTGTTAAGAAAATCTTTTTATACGCCTTTGGTAGCTATTCTTGGTGTAAATCCGTGCGAAAAAGATTGATTCTACCCTCTAAGGACAAATCAGCTTGTATGTGCATTACGAGTTTGTCTTGATGTCTAGGAAACTTCTTATGAGAATTTATTCTTGTGTTTTTAAGAAGGATAACTAGGGTTTGGAATAGCCGTTTTTGTGATTACACATAGCTATTTCCAACGATTTTCATCTTGCAATGTTTTTAGATTTATTTGTTTAAATTCTAAAGTTGATTTTGAGGATGATTTTGCAGTATTAATCTTTATGGTATCATATATTGCAACTTGTTATGGGATATGTGTGTTTGCGTCTGTGAACTGTGATTGTCCCATACGTGGTCAAATTTTAAGTATTTCATATGTCGATATGCAAGTATTGATTAAAGATTGAATGAACTTTTGACAAACAAAAGTTAAGCCTTTTATGTCATTATGCAAATATTGATGGAAGAAAGGATGAACTTTTGTTTACAAAATTATATGTCATTGTGCAAATAGTGATGAAGAATAGAATGAATCTTTGTTTATTCCGCAGTATTGATCTTCCCTGATCCATATTTTTTTGTTAAATATTGTGCGGCTCCGTAAGTTCTCTTATGTGAGCATTTCCGATTAAATTAATCATGGGTTCTCTTGTGGTTAACATAATTGAGATTTTTAGATACAAATTCATGTTTCATGTGATTTGTTAATATCCAAAGAAATCCTTCTTTTCTTGTGAAAGTAAGGTCGCTCTTGTTGTTCTTTCGGGAATGACATTTTATGGGGGAGAGTTCTTAATTGAACTTGTGCTTAATTGCCAAATCTTTGTGGGGAGTACGGCTGTGGAATATTATAGGGGTTATCTTGTATCTTTATAAACTCCTTGATGAATGCATTTAGTTTCGGCTATATGATTGCATTTTAAAAATTTGATATGTGCTTTTGTTTTGGTCATGAAGTGTCTCTATGGAAATTTCATTAGGATCCCACTAATTTTCGTACCTTTGCCAATTTTATTGACAAAAAGGGGGATAATTAATGTGTAATTCACACTACAAATACATATGGTTTTCGGATCATTATGTAAGGTGAGATGGAGTATTGACTAAGGGGGAGTGATACATATCACCATAGTATTGTTGTCAAAGTTGTGATACAATTGAACTTTGATGTTGTATAATAATACTATGATACTGTATAACAATGATTGAGAGCTTTTGTTTTCTCATTGTTATGGCTACGGATCTTCAACAACGATGATGCTGAATTGAATACCATTGGAATCATTGGAGTACTTGGAAGTGACGAAGATTTCGAGTAATGTTGAAGAATAAAGGAGGTCAAGCATTTGGATGAGAAGCTACAAAGTTTATTTATTTTGTATTCCATATGTATTGATAGTTTTGTCACTAAAATTGACAAAGGGGGAGATTGTTAGAGCACTGCTCGGTCGAACTCGCAAGCGTTGCTATCTCAAGCTTGTTTGTCAAGTTTAGTTGCCAAAACTATAAGTCTTGATTTCTAGTCTACTTATAGCTAAGTCTCGGACTAGGATAGTAAGTGTAGTTGAGCTCTAGACTCCACGAAATTCATCATGAAAAGACGAAGAACTACTTAAGGAACTTGTGGAACTTCATCGACAAAAACGTATGTGGAAACTTGAACTTATCTATCACTCAAAAGTCTATCTATTCTATCTCCTATCTTGAGACAAAAGTCGTATTGCTATATAGACTTCGATTATACACATTTGCTATTTCGAGCCGAGTTTATCTAGCTTATGTATTTCTCAAAATATGTGTTGGTAAGCTTTCGCTTTGGCCAAGTTCATCTTTACTTGTGACGAAAGTCATGTTGAATATTTCAATAACTTGAAAATCGCTTTGATGAAAAATAGTTTGTGAATAACAACTATATAACATCCTCTAAGAAAGTTTCAATGATTGAAATGAAAGTTTAGAACATGTAACCATCTTTGGATATAAACATAGTGTGTTTTCACATTTGTGTAAAAGTCCAAAACCGGGAACCCAAAGTATGCGTACCCGTACGCGTACTGGCGGTTGTTGGAAATCCGGGTAAGTATGCGTACCCGTATGCATACTGGCGCAAAGTTCACGCCCGTGAATTTCTGCTGGAGTTTGAAAGTGAAAAACAAACTCATCCGGTTACTTAAGTACGCGTACCTGTTCGCATACTTAGGAAGGTTACTTTCTAAAATCGGTTTGTTCATGAACTAAAACATATATAAAAGAAGGAATGCAATCTTTGCAAACCGTGGCTATAATGTTCATGAATTGATTCGAGTGAATCAAAATCGATTTTGCTTCAATTGTGTCTTATATAATTTTATGAGATCTAAGCAATTGAACAACTCTCTAACTAGTTCATTTGAGTCACTTGAACTAGTTATGGTGAAGATGAATAAGGTTGATATGAAAGTGCTCATATGGCTAACCATTGGTTAACTATTGTTGAACCAACTAAGTGTACACGTTTAGGTACGGTTACCCAAACCTAAATGAACGCGCATTTCATTTGTGTATAAAAAGCTAAGTTCGATCTAAAGGTTGAAAGATATTAGTTGGAATCTAATCAGGTTTTCATCTAACGGTGAATATTGAATGCTTTGTTACCAAGGTAACTTAGATTGCAAACCCTGATTTGGAGACTATATAAAGGAGAACTCTAGCAACTGGGAAACCTAATCCCCACACCTCCTGTGTGATACTAGTTGCATAAACTAGAGTTGATTCTCCTTTAACCTTAGGTTTCTCTCAAGACCCTGTAGGTTAACGACTTAAAGACTTCATTGGGATTGTGAAGCCAGACCCAACTATTTTCTCTGTAGTTGCATAGATCTGATCTTGCTGTTTCTATCGTGATTGAGTGCAATCGTAAGATTGGCTTGAGATTTATATCTCCGATAGGCAAGATAGAAAAGTAGTCACAAACATATTCGTCTCATTGTTTGTGATTCCATAATATCTTGTTTCGCTAGTCGATTAAGATTATTGTAAGGTGATCGATAATTCTAGGCTGTTCTTCGAGAATATAAGTTAGGGTTATCGATTGGTTCCTGTTCACCTTGATTTATCAAAATACGGAACAAAACTCGTAGGTATTTGTGTAGGAGACAGATTTATCTATTCTTGTAGACTTTTCTGTGTGAGACAGATTTGTTTATCAAGTCTTCGACATTGGGTCGTAGCAACTCTTGGTTGTAGGTGAGATCATCTAAGGGAATCAAGTGTGTAGTATCCTGCTGGGATCAGAGACGTAAGGAACGCAACTGTACCTTGAATCAGTGTGAGATTGATTAGGGTTCTACTACAGTCCAGACCGAAGTCAGTTTGTAGTAGGCTAGTGTCTGTAGCGGCTTAATACAGGGTGGTGTTCAAATCTGGACTAGGTCCCTGGGTTTTTATGCATTTGCGGTTTCCTCATTAACAAAACTTATGGTGTCTGTGTTATTTATTTTCCGCATTATATTTTGTTATATAATTGAAATATCATAGGTTGTGCGTTGAATCGATCAATTGGTAAATCCAACCTTTGGTTGTTGATTGAAATTGATTGATCCTTGAACATTGGTCTTTGGTACCGTTCAAGTTATTTCTCTTGTATTCGATTAGGATCGCAAATTCCTATTTGTTTGAGTGTGGATTGAATCGAGAAATTGAGATATAACTCTTTGATATAATTTTGTTAAGATTGAGTCTGACTGTCTAGTTGATTCTCTTAAAAGTATATTGGAGTTAGTCCATACAGATTGCTAAGAAAAATATTGGGTGTGGTTGTTATACCCCCGCTTTGTCAAGTTCTTCTTTTCAAGAAATTACTCACCAATGTATTTTCAAATTTTATTTCACTGGATACGAAGATTCAGTTTTGTGGGACGTGATTAACATGACTGCTACACATTTACTTCTTGGAAGACCATGGCAGTTTGATATGCGTGTTTTTCACAATTGCTTTGAGAACACATATACTTTCTGGTAAGAATTTTTTTTATTTCCTTCTAAGTATACTGCAATTTACAAGGAGCACAGTGATGGGAAAACTAGGGCTTTGGTAGCTAGCATAGTAAGTCGTTACATTCTCATAAACTCAATGCTCATGAAGTGTCAAAACCTTTGGTGGAGATTCCTAAACAGGCACAACCTCTACTTATTAAATTTAAGGTTTTATTTCCATATTAATTACCAACTTCATTGCCTCCTTTATGTGCTCTTCAATATCAAATTGATTTTATTCCGGGAGCTTCTCTTCCTAACCTTGCTCACTATCGTTTGAGTCCTAAGGAACACGAAATTCTTCAAGGACAAGTAGATGTGTTAGAGCATAGCTCGGTTGAACCCACCAAGCGTTGGTATGTCAAGTTTTGTTGTCATATTTTAGTGAATTAAAACTCATCTAAGAGTCGCTTGATTATGTAACTCAAGACAATAGACTAGAAAGTCTTGGAGTATGAGACATACAAGTATTACGCGAAGATTTGAAGAATGTGAAGAAGTAACAAGCGACAACGATGACATCATCCTTCCTCTTGAGGTTAGTAACATTTGACTTGAACTGTTTCATTCCTAACATATCTTTCAAGTCGTGTTATATTGAAAACATAACTGCGAAGCTGTGAATGATTATACTCTAGTAGTAAGACATGATCACATGATCATAGTGTTAAGGAATTAGGATTCAAAGTATAACGTTTATCTTTTGAACTTCGTATATTTATGACATCGACATAATCGTATGAATGCTATTGTGATTATGTGTATCGGTAAAGGTGAAGATTTCATACTAGGAAACAATGTTTACATTTGTTTAAAGGAAGTACATTCATGAACTTGTTTTATGAATCGAAAGGGAAATCGCTAGGCTTATTGGTATTGTTATTCATTGCATATCTTTGGATTACCAATATGTGTGAGTTAGTAGAACCGATCATAACTTGTTATGTATCTTGGTATAACTAAACACAATGCCTGACTTATGTATTGGTATGACTTTTATTAGTGTAACCGATCCTAAGTAATCACCTGAGATGGTATGATCGATATTTGTAATTGGTGTGACCGATCACAAAAGAGTTGTGTAATCGATCGTTGTAATTGGTGTAACCAGCCCTAGTAATTGGTGTAACCGATCCTAGTGACTTATGAATTGGTATGACTTTTATTAGTGCAACCGATCCTAAGTAATCACCTAAGATGGTATGATCGATATTTGTAATTGGTGTAACCGATCCTAGTAATTTGAGTGATCGATCACAAAAGAGTTGTGTAATCGATCCTTGTAATTGGCGTAATCGGTCATAGTAATTGGTGTAACAGATCCTAGTGACTTGTGTAACCGATCACAAGTAATACCATGAGTATATGGTAACCGGTCCTGGTAATTGATGTAACCGATCCTAGTAACTGATGTAACAGGTCCCAGTAACCATATTAAGGTAGAACCGATCCTTGTGTTTGGTAGAACCGTAAACCCATGATTAGTGATTTGATATTTGATCAATCACATAGTTGTCTTGGAATACATATGTGTTTTGGGGTAAAAACTTATTCTGTTGTTTTTGGTAAATTTGGGTGTGTTGATGAGAAACAAATTCAAACCCTAAACAAATGTACTGCACATGAGTACTTTTAAGTTCGAGAGATCAATCTGTAAGACTCTGGCTTAAACCAAGAAATGGTCGTTCAAGATTCAATTCGGTCACAAAGTGAAGGAGAGGGGTTGATCTTAGGGAGGGAAGCGAAGAAGGTGTTTGAGGTCAGAATGTTGAATTATGAAGGTGTGGTTGTTTTATGACTTGTATCAGAATGTGGAACTGGCTTGAAGAACGTAAGCTATCAGTTCTTGGTGTTTTCTGGATACTTGTGTTGATAACACTTGTGTTCTTTTGTTGAAATAGGTTGAAATCCTATTTATACAAGTCATTGAGTGCACCCCTGATCTCGTAGGAAGTGGAGGCAGTTAAGTAGTGGAAAAGTGGGGTTGTGTAAAAAGTGGTGATCACCACGTTTCTATTACGAGGGAAAACTGGTCACACTTTCACCCACTACTCCCATTGTTGTTAACCGTCCGTCCTTTCCTGACACTTTCTCGTAATGGGCGCGTTACATGCCGCGCGCTGTAAACCGCCAGACCAATACCCCAGTGAGCATCCCCCAGTTTGTGACATGTTTGATGTATCGAGTTAATGGGTCAAGTCGTGAGACTCGTCGCTAAAAGCAGCACGTAGTGCTTTTAGGTCAAATAATAAAATTATTTGTGAAATCAATATTTATAGAACATCGCTTATGATCGATGTATATAAAGCATCGCTTTTAAACAAGCAGCTGAAAATAATCGATGTGCAGGAAACATCGTTGTTTTAGTGTTCGTTCAAATTAATCGCGAATTGAACGTATTAAAAAAGGTAGCGTGACCGGCCACCTTTGGGTGATCATTTGAGAACCCTATGGGTGAGCTACCACTCATTCGATCGCTCCCTGTGGAGGAGGGGTGGACGATGATCACAGCGTTATCCTGTTGGCCTCCTGAAAATAAATCTAAAGCATCCGACTAGGCTAGCGAAGTTGGATGGACGAGATGATTTGTGGCAGTTGTTCATTGCCACTGATTGATTTCTAAGGTTTAGAGCCGTGCATCCAACCTACCTTTGGTTAAACGGTTTGGGGTGTTTGTCACTGGTTTGGACAAGTCGAATGAGTATACATAAAGATGGGTTGCCGGAGAGCTTTCCAGCGTTTCATTGGCCGACTGAAATTGGATCTAGGTCGTCCGACTAGGCTGGCGAAGATGGGCGGTCACAATTAATTTGCGGCAGTTGTGTAATGCTGCTGACTCAATTTAGGGTTTAAAGAGCGCGCGATTGCCCTACATTGGGAAAACAGTTTGACACGCTCTTGGATTGCTATGTGTAGTTTGATCAACCAGGCATGGAGTTTGGTCGCCGGTGAACGCGTCAACACCTCTTTGATTACTCGGAGGAAGATCTAGACCATCCAACTAGGCTAGCTAAGTTGGGTGGACGTGATGAACTTGAGACCGTTATGGTCGGTCTTAGCTCGTTTTAGCTTTCTTTCAACAGCGCGATCACCCATGTTTGGTTAATCGTTTGGAGGTGTTGCGGGTGAGCTAAAAGGAATCCGATCGGCTGGGATGCTAGTGGGCCCGCCGATAGTCATTATGATGATCGCCTGGTTCCGCTAGGAGTAGGCTAGGCCTGTTGAATCGTGTGGCCTTGATCGTTTTTTAAGACTGATATGGACAGTCTAGATTTTTCTTAAAAAATTTAAACGCGTTCAATCGCGCTAACTTTTAATTAAAGTGTGTAAACACGCTAATCTCTTTATCAGAGAGTGGTGTAGCCTACGTGAGTGTTTTCATGCAGGTCTCAATACTGACATTTAGGGAGATTCATGCTACTCCGCTGCGAGTGAACATTAATCATCATGTCATGCCAATATTGAGAGTTCGGCTTGGAACATAGTATAGGAAAATACCAGGAAGGTCATGCATTAGTGAATAATGTAATAGGTTAAAATTTGCAGAATATCTGGGATTGTTGCTTCACGCACCATTCTGGACAAATTTCGTAAATATGTTGAATTGCTCAATACATATGTAAGTGAAGGGGTTTATGCACTCATCACTTTCAAATGGCTTTTGTTCCTTTGCAGGATGACAGCGTATTAAATACAGGGTTTCACGATTTTAGCCCTAAACCGAAAACCACCATCAACAATATGAACCAATTCTAAACTTGTTTGGAAGTGTGGTATAATCGATTCAGAAATTGTAAATATGAAAAAGTATTTACAAAGAAAATATGTCAACATACTTTGAACATGATCAGTAACTCTTATCTTTTATTGTTCAAAGATATTTCTTAATAACTCAAGGAGATCCCAAACCGAAATAAATTAAGAATCTTTTAATTAAGGTTGTTAGTTTTATATGCTTTTAATTACCAGCAATTAAATGCATATCTCTAGAAAATAAAAATTTGTAATGTGCATTTACTAATTGGAGATTTTCTAGTGAGATTTCGGTAAATATTGGACAAAGCATTTCCAGGAATTATGAAAACCGATTTTGGCATTTATTGCATATATTGAGAATATTCGGTTTTGGAAATTCCTTGGTGTCCAAACATCCTTGGTCTATAAATACCCAAGTTTGCATTTCGAGCAAACGATCCTAAGAGCCAGGCAAATTTCATCTTTTTGTTGTTTCTGGTGGAGCCGTCTATTCGGAGAGGAAAGTACCCTAATTAGGCGAAATCTCTTACAACCGCTCGTTTAAAGACTTATGTGGGATCAAGAAGCTCTACGAGTACCGTTGGTGGGAAACTAGATAATTGCAGTTTATTTTAGTTTTCGATTGATTTGATTGACTAATGGTTGTTGAACTTTGATTGCACCTAGTTTGTTTATTCTTGAGAATCTTCTCTTCGGATATAAGATTCACTCAAACTAGATCGAAGTGTCGACGGTATCTTTAGAACTGTTTGTAGATCTAAAGATCTCTTGTGACAATCTATTGTTAACAGACTCCGTTCTGTGTGTGATTGATCAAAAGAGATTCAAGTGGTGTTGTGCAGGTGTTTATTGAAGATTAAAGAAGATTTGAAGACAAAAAAGATTTCTTATTTGGTTTCTATATCTTTGGGTGTGCACAAACCTTGATCGGATGGGATCCAACTAGAATCGTATTTATTCGATTGATTAGTTGTGTAAGATCGACATCACCTTATAGTTTCTTGTTTGAATCTATATTGAATGATTGCAAATCTAAACTCTGCTACTTCGGTAGTTGTTGGATAGATTGATCTGACCAGGCAAAGGAGTTTATTTGTTAAACGGAAGAGCCTTTTCTTATGACTTGAGATATCTTCATATGTAAGAATCAAGAGAGTTGTTACCAAACAGATTTGTTGTTCCTTTACTGTTTGGAATACGATCCAAAGGAATTGTTCCAGTGCGTGCACTTATTGAATGTCGGAAGCGCAGGGATACTGAAGAAACTAAGTGAACTATATGTTTAGTTGTTTGGTCTCAACTATACGAAGTTGGTTTAGATTTTGTATAGCGGCTTAATTCTGATAGTATTCAATTCTGGACTAGGTACCGTGGTTTTTCTGCATTTGCGATTTCCTCGTTAACAAAATCTTGCTGTGTCATTTACTTTTACTTTACGCAATTATAATTGTTGTTATTATAATTTAAAGTAAATTACACAAACGTTAACTCTGTATTACTTGATAGTGATCCTATAGAGTTTGGTTAAGTCCGAACCTATTATCAAGTAATCACACTTTGATTGTTGTATTGTCTCGATCTTGTATCCATAGACGATCACACAAAGTGTGAATACTGATTTGTAGTATTGTCTCGACTTTGTCCATAGACAATCACTTTCGGTAAGAGGACTTATATGTGGATAAATTAAAGATTGTGGTGTATTTTGGTACCCTCGTCTTTTCAAGATGATTTGCTGCAAAATGGTCTAATAAGATTGAGTAAGAGCCCTTGTTCTAGTCCATCATTTTTAGTAGATTAAAAGGATAGAGGTTCAAGAATGTGCATTGATTGCAGAGCCTTAAACAGAATCACAATTCCTTATAGGTTTCTGATTCCAAGACTTGATGTCATGATTGATATGCTAGTTGGTTCTAAAGTGTTCACGAAGCTAGATCTTCAAAATGGTTATCATCAAATACGCATTTGTGTTGGAGATGAATGGAAAACAACTTTTAAAACTCGTGAAGGGTTGTACGAGTGGCTAGTAATTCCCTTTGGTTTGTCTATGCTCCCAGCACTTTTATGCGCCTCATGAATTAGGTCTTGCAACCTTTCCTTGGTCATTTTTTTATTGTTTACTTTGATGATATTCTAATCTATAGTCGTAGTGAATAAGAACATCTAGTACATCTTTCTAAAGTGCTTAAAGTACTTGCTGATAATGTATTGTATGCATACTTTAAAAAGTGTACTTTTCTTTCAAAAAAAGTCACTTTCTTGGGATATATAATATCTGATTCAGGCATTATTGCAGTAGATGATACAAAGGTAAAAGAAATTAAGGAATGGCCTACACCTACGTGTATTAAGGATGTAAGAAGTTTTCACGGATTGGCATCTTTCTATAGACGTTTCGTAAAGAATTTTAGTACAATAACTGCAGGCCTCACAAATTGTTTAAGAGGTGAGAAATTTGTTTGGACTGAAGAAGAAGATATAAGTTTCAATATCTTTAAAGAAATTTGTGCAGTACGCCTGTTCTTGCTATGCCATATTTTGACAAAACTTTTGAAATTGATTGTGATGCTTCGGTTGTTGGAATCAGTGTTGTTTTGTCTCAAGATGGCCATCCAGTTGCATATCATAGTGAAAAGAATTCAGATGCAAGAAAGAAATGGTCTACTTATAAACTCAAAATGATTTATCTTGTTCAAGCTTTGAAACAGTGGCATCCCTATCTTGTTCATAAAGAATTTGTAGTCAATACATACCATCAAGCTTAAAAATATTTACAAAATTCGGCTAAAGTGAATAGAATGCATGATAGATGGTTATCTACTATCAATCAGTACATATTTTCCATTCGACATAAGAGTGGCAAACTGAAGCAGGTGGCAGATGCTCTTAGTAGACGTGTTCATCTTCTTGTTATTGTTAGCAATGAAAGCGTGGCTTTTGACTTTATCAAGGAAGTTTATGTTGTTGATGAAGATTTTAAATCTATATGAGAAAAATGTGGATCTAAATCTCATTGAGAAGATGGTTTTCTTATTCAAGATGGATTTCTTTTTAAAGGTAATCATCTTTGTATCCCTCAGGGTTCATTACGTCTTCATTTAATTCATGAATTGCATGGTAGTGGTCTTGGTGGACATTTTAGTCGCGATAAAACAATTGCTTTAGTTGAAGAAAGATTTTATTGGCCTTCTTTGAAACGTGATGCACAAAAGTTTGTTCAAAAGTGCATGGTTTGTCAGTGTTCTAAAGATCGTTATTCAAAGATGGCTCATTTTATTGCTTCTAAGAAGATAACTTACGCTCTAACATAGCCTATTTATTCTTTAAAGATGTGATACGACTACATGGTGTTCCTAAATCTATAACTTCTGATAGAGATACCAAGTTTTTAAGCAATTTCTGGAAATCTCTTTGGATGAGGTTAGGAACTAAACTACAATATAGCACTATTGCACATCCACAAACCGATGGACAAACTGAGGTTGTCAACCGTTCTCTCGGAAATTTGATTAGAGTGAAGATTGTTGATAATAAGGAAAAACAGTGGGACGCTCTTCTTCCTCATACGGAGTTTGCGTTCAATACCTCTGTCAATCGATCTACGTGTAAAACACCTTTTGAAATTTTGTATTCAAAGGTTCCTAATCATATTCTTGATTTAGTAGTACTGCCCAAGATTTCAAAGTCTAATGTTCAAGCTGATAACATGGTAGACAAAGCTTCTCGAATTCATCAGGAGGTAAAAACTAAGCTAAAGGACTCAAATACCAAATACAAGGAATTTGCTGACAGACATAGGCGTTTAAAAACTTTCCAGGAAGGTGATTTGGTGATGGTACATCTTAGAAAGGAAAGCTTTCCTGTTGGTACATACAACAAGACTAAAATGAAGAAATATGGTCCTTTCAAAATCTTGAAGAAAATCAGTGACAACGCTTATGTGGTTGAACTACCTTCGAATTGGAACATTTTTAATATGCAGGAAACTTTCAATTTTTATGGAGAGAATGAACTGTTGGTTTGTTTAGACAACTCGAGGACGAGTTATTTTCAAGGAGGAGGGATTGATGTTGAACATCAATTTATGTCTGTTCATTCTGCATATTAAAAATGTTCCTGATTATGTTATGGTCGGAGTTCCACTCATGGTGATCGGGTCGAATTGGGAGAAGCAGTAGGTATTACTGCGGGTCAATCTATTGGGGAACCGGGGACCCAGCTAACATTAAGAACTTTTCATACCGGTGGAGTCTTCATAGGCGGTACTGCAGAACATGTAAGAGCTCCTTCTAACGGAAAAATAAAACTCAATGAAGATTTGGTGCATCCCACACGTACACGTCATGGACATCCTGCTTTTCTATGTTATATAGACCTGTTTGTAACTATTGAGAGTTAGGATATTATACATAATGTGAATATTCCACCAAAAAGTTTTCTTTTAGTTCAAAACGATCAATATGTAGAATCAGATTAAGTAATTGCCGAGATTCGCGCGGGAACATCCACCTTTAATTTTAAAGAGAGGGTTCGAAAACATATTTATTCTGACTTAGAGGAGGAAATGCATTGGAGTACCGATGTCTATCATGCACCCGAATATACATATGGTAACGTTCATCTTTTACCAAAAACAAGTCATTTATGGATATTGTCGGGTTGGTTGTGCAGATCCAGTATAGTTCCTTTTTCACTCGGCAAGGATTAAGATCAAACGAATGTTCATTCTCTGTTTGCTAAACAAAGATATACGCCTAGCCTCTCAGTGACTAATGATCAAGTGAAACAGAAATTTTGTAGTTCGGAGTCTTCTGGTACAGGTGGGCGGGGGGTTCTTGATTATTCAGGGCCTGATCAAATCATATGCAACGGTCATTGTAATTTCATATATCCTCCCATTCTCCACGAGAATTCTGATTTATTGGCAAAGAGGCGAAGAAATAGATTAATCATTCCATTTCAATCTAATCAAGAACGAATACCCCGTTCAGGTATCTCAATGGAAATACCCATAAATGGTATTTTTCGTAGAAATAGTATTCTTGCTTATTTCGATGATCCCCGATACAGAAGAAACAGTTCGGGAATTACGTAATATGAGACTCTAGAGATGCATTCTATTGTAAAGAGGATTTTATTGAGTATCGAAGAGGAAAAGAACTAAGGGAAGTCTGATTTTCTCTTTGTTCGTTCCGTTTGAAGAAAGGAAGGATCCCAAAGAATCGATCTTTCTTTTTGTTGTTGAATCTCTCTTGGTAACGACTTCGGGCATGGCTAGCTCCCATAGTATGACGGGTGGTGTGTACAAGGCCCGGGAACGAATTTACCTCTTTTCTGAACATCAATTTATGTATGTCCATCTTTTCGAATTGGAACATTTTTAATATGCAGGAAACTTTCAATTTTTAAGGAGAGAATAAACTGTTGGTTTGTTTAGACAACTCGAGGACGAGTTATTTTCAAGGAAGAGGGATTGATGTTGAACATCAATTTATGTCTGTCCATCAATTTATGTCTCTTTATTTTCCTTTTCTAGAATGTCTTCTTTTAGAACTTAATTATTTTAGGACTATGTTTTATGCCTATATAAACAGGCTTGTTCCTCTTTGTGAAGACATCTTATTTTTAATTTTAATCAGGAATGTTACGTTCATCCAGTTCCTGACTAATCTTTTCTATAACTTTTCGTCTGTTCACTTCTTCTTTTCGCACCCCATTCCTCCTTTTCGCATCACCTGCAATCTCCGAATTACATTCCTCCTATTGTTCTACACTAATTGGTTTCTTCATTTTGAGCAATTGGATCTTCATTTGCACCATCATTTAAGGCTTCCTTTATTAACATCTCTTCATCATATATCCAATCCGTAGGAGAGTTTAAGACAATATTACCATCAACACAATGATGATTTTCATTTGAACCTTCCCCAACATTATTTCCCCCACTAGAATCACTCATTTCTACAAAATCCTAGATTTTCCTCTAAAACCTCCTCTTCTTCTTCTCAACTCACAAAAACCCAAAAAAAAACAAAAAAATCAATTTTAATCTAACATAATCTAATCATATTAATTAAGTTAATTATTATTAACACTAATCACACAGGGGCATCTTAACCATTACATAAAATATTTGGATAAGGGGTTCTTGAAATTAGGCTTGGGTGACCTCTTTTTTTTTGTCCTCTAGCTGATGGCCCCAAAATTAAACGAGGCAAAATACCCTACTGTGACAGCAGGAATTTTGAAAAACAATAATTCAAAATTGTTTTTAATTGTAGTCCTTTGCTTTTCAGAATACAATGGCAATTCTGTTGCACTTCTCCGATAAAAGTACTCATAATAATTTCACAAGATTACATAACAATTAAAACCAAAATGTATTTACAACTATGACTAGTTTATATTTTCCTACTCCTTTTCCTGTCTTCCGAGTACTCATCCCTCCCAGAGCCACGGCGAGAAGATTTATGTTTTTTACTACTACTACTACTGCTCTTTCTATGAGAAGAGCTTCTCTTTTCTGATTTCCTCGATCGTTTTCGGTATTCACGATCACCTGAATCAGAATCTGACATACTGCGATGTCTTCTTGAACGTTTTCTTCTACTCATTTCATCTTCGTCTGATGAAGCTGAACTACTACTGTAATTCCTGTGATGTCTTGAGCCTCTTTTACTTTTTTCACCCTCTGGTGATTTCCCACTTCGATCTCGTGTGGAGAGGATTTTAGACTTTTCGAAATCTCCAGGGGTGATCTGCTTGAGCTCATTACCTTCAGAGGATCCTCCTTGAATGACCTCTGGACGGACTGACTTACTTTTTGCAGCTTCCTGATCTCTGATAGGCTTGCTGAAAGTTATTTGGGGTGTTGAAGGCTTCTCATCGACTGCAGCGAGTTTAACATCAATGCCGCTTATGCTATTAGTACCCCTCTGAGAGGCCAAGTTGCTGACCTTATTTACCGTGGTTACAGCTGGTTCTTGGGGAACCTCCAGCCCTAGCTCCTTACCTAAAGACTCAAGAAAATCTCCTGCTATCAACCGATTCAGAGTCGTGTTTGCTACTTCTGTCTTCTTTTCAATATCTTCCACCTGGTTGATAGTAGAACCCTCCCCCTCATCATCCGAATCATCAGAAAAAATACCCTGCAAAACAAGCAAATATTACAACCTGTGACTAAAAACAATTTAGGGAGCGGAAACAAACTATGGACTAGCGGGCATGCCACAAATATACCTTGTACAGGTCTACGGGCCTTTCAACATAAGCAGGCTTTAAGTCGACAGCAGTTTCCTCAACATTCAATTGTTCAGTAATTAATGGTTCTTTGGACTGGGATGCAGACAATGAGCCTGTAGTAGCAATTGCTGCCTCTTCAGATTTCGTGGGTTTCATGACGTCTGATGTAAAGATGAGAGAATCTATTCGGCTCTTCGCTCTTGGCAATGGTGGTGGCTAAAACCAAAAACAGCAACGCATATCAGTACGAAACATCTACTAGACAAGCACACTCATGATACAAAAAAGCATGGACCTACTAATTGATAAATGATATATAGAAGGATTTCCTACTAGAAATAAAAGTGACTTTCAAAGAGACGATCGTTAAGTGACAGTATATGTTACCTTTCCAATGTATGGATCTGTAATTTCAAAACGTTTACAGAGAAGAGATGAAGGCCGCCACTGATACTCTTCACGTCTAGGGTACAACTTTTGCCTCATCTCTTCTTCAGCTTGAGAAATTTTCGCATCCTACACATTGTTATACCCATTTAGTAAGAAACATGACTCCACAGATTACATGAATTTCAAATCAATAGGAATAACTTTCATATGGGCTAATACTGACCTCCACTCCGGCCGATGTAAATTGTGTATTTAAAGATGCCCAAAACTGTTGACTAGAAAAAGTATCAGCTGACTTGCTTGGACCTGCTTTCTGAATTGCCTCAGCTGCAGCTTCAAAGTCTAACTTCTCACGAGCACGATCAGCTTCCGACATTTTACTACTTCCACCAGACTCTGTTGTGCGAAGCCCTCCATGATACTTCTCCTTAAGAAATCGCTCAAACCTCTTTTGCTTTTCTGGATCTACATTGAAAGGCTTTGCAGCTTCAGGAAGCTCACTCTTTAAAATCACAGGAAAAATTGGAGTGGTCAGTCCATAATATGGAACCAAAACTCAACGTGAATAATCTGTGAAACCACATGCTGAAGAGTTGCAAGTTAAAAACAATATGAATTGGTGGAAATGGAGATAAATGAGCATAAATAAAACTACTCACGATAGATCCAGGTTTCATAAATGTATCTGAAAGATTGAACTGAAGCTGAACCGCATCTGCAACAACAGATGAGCTAGAATCCTGAGAGCTTCTTTCCGACGGTCTTTCACCTAGAATTCTACCACGGCCCTCAGCTGTCATCTTCTCCACGTTTGACTTTATATCCACAGGTTGCTTAGTCTCATCGTGACGCTTTTGTTGCTCCTCCCACAGCTTTCTTGCATAATAATCATGGCCTTTTCCTCCATCAAGGAAAGCAAACATATGGTTTTGCTTATTCTTCTCCTTGGAGAGATCCTCAAATAATCTCCCACAGCGAGCAACTAATGTCGAAAATCCCTCAATCAACACTCTAAGATTGTTTTCCTCTGGAGGAGGAACCTCAGGAGGAGGAGGTCCAGAATGCTTGTTTCCAATCTCTAGAGGAGCCAGAAATTTGTGATAGGGCTTAAACCCATCTGGAATAACTGGAGGACTATACCTGTAAAATGCAAACCATTGATAAGTAAACATCAACCATAAACACAATGGAACTTTTACCAACATCAGCTTTCAGATAAACAGTCAGACTTGACTCAACCTAATTGAGTGGTCAAAAAACATTTATAATGAGTTTCATACATGAAGCTTTAAAAACAGAACTCAGGGCAACACAAGAAAACGAGCCACGTATATTTCTAGATAATTGAAATTAATTTTCATATATGTACGTGATGAAGCTTCACAATGCAGATGATAGTACGCTAAACTTAATTCAAGTTAATTACCTTTCCGACTGGTAATCAGAAGTTGATGCAGATTTAAAACCAGCCAGAACACCTTGCTCAGTTTTGCCAGGCTTTTTCTTATCTTCCAGCATCAACACCGAAGGCTCTTCAATTTCTTGAACATGTGTCGCTTGAAAGTTATAACCTAACAATAAGCAGACTTAGGGTGGGAAATTCTCCATAAAAAATGCAATAATGTAGAGTGTTAACAATTTTTGATCTATGAAACACTAAAAGTAATAGCTGCTAGAACAATCCACAGAAGCAAAGATTAGTAAATGCTACTCCTTTCAAAATAGAGTATTCTAACGTGTAACCACCAATACAGTGTTCTAACATGTAACCACCAATACAGAAATTTTCTGACACATCAGTCACGTAATGTTGCCACACTGCAATTAGTTAAATATGTGCTTATTTATGCAGTAGAAATGCCAATTTTATAGCTTGAACAGGCAGGAGTAATTGTCTTAATGATTACAGTGACTTCTATACTCCTCTGAGACTAAATCACTTGTTATAAGAATAGAAGCAGTGTATTTATTACTACAATCGCAGAAGAGTTTGTAACAGCGAACAGTTCATACTTACCAGAGCCATAGACATCCTCATCTTCATCATCGAGTTCTTCAAGAGCTCCAATACCAAAACCAGGAGCAACTTTTCCTGCTGATGAGTTTATGAACATGTTAAATGAATAAGTCAATATCCAAAGAAAACAAAAATAATAACTGTCTGAGGAAGTTCTTTGAAGCAATATAATACTACAAATATTAACCAGTGAGGACAAAATGACATGGGATCTTACACTTCGCTAAGAAGTGCTCTTTCATTGAGCTACCTCTTTTGTTACCGGGTTCTTGGTTTCCATATACACGTAACCTTTTCTGCTCTGCAAAATCAAGCCAACCATCAGCATACAGAAACTCCAGGCAGAGAAAATAAAATACTACATACCAGGTGTTTTTAGGACTTGATAAACAAATTGAATTACCTCTGAACTCAGGAGCATGTTTGAAAGGATCAAAACCTAAGCCATACATATCCTGCTTTGGATTTAGTACAAAAACCTGCGAAGAAGAAAAGGATTGGAATACAGTTTTCACCCAAATATTAAAATCTACAGAAACTCAAAGCTTTACATTAAAAACTGATCAAATACTACAAAAGTCTGGGCCAATAATTTTCAAATATCTGCAAAAATAAAGTACTATGAGAAGGGAAACATAAGAAGCAGGTAGACACAATGCATAGGTAAGACAATATTAACACTACTGGAGCAATCAAAAACAAGAAAGCCTGGTGTTATAACGAAAGAAGCCTACTTAAATGATATATGGCATTACCAAGGCGACAAGTTACCAATATATAAGAAATGAAAACAGCAAATATAATTTAAGAAAATTCACTTTGTAAGCTTGATTTACTCTAGAATCTGCACTCTGCAGAGAATTGAATGTGATGATCAAAGCTAAGTTAAAGTTTGATTTAATTTTTGTTTGTTTCCACGTGTGATTGAGTTTCTAGTTTAGTGATTGGATGCTACATTTAGGCTGAACTTGTTGATCATAACAAATAAACAATATACAGTCCATTATTTGTTTACGTAAGAAATATAAATCTATAAAACAGAAATTTAGTATAGGGTACTGACCTCCATTAGTGGAGTTTAAATAGTCTAATTTGTGAAAATGAACAAGTCAATTGTTAGTCAAATATTCAAATGCTGAAGTGGACGATTAAGTTAACCCTCAAAATTTTGGGATTTTCAATAATCCGTCATTGTGTGAAACTGAACTTAGGTTAATGTAAATAGTGGTTAAAATGTTTTCACTCCTGTCGAACATATCAATTCAAAAAATGCCTTTCACCAAACTTTGTAAGGATGTATGCTTATTTATTTGTATTCGTAGGGGCCAACTCCAACAATCCAATGTCTTTCTTAGTTGTTATGTTTTATAAATTGCTGGGTCAGCCATGTCTGTGACCAAACAATGGATACCATAAGTTGTCCTAGGTGTAAGCCACAAGGCACAAGACCCTTGAAGTATGTGCCAAGATCCTAAAGAATATAGTATTTACTCAAATGAAAATAAAAAAACTGGTGAATATTAGGTCCAAGCCAAGCAATTTAAGGAGTCTAAAACATGCATATGATAAGACAAAAGAAATGACAAGAAAAGGATGTAATGCTACTCACGGGGGTGCTATGAGAAGTAAACACATCATTATCAGATGAAGGTTCCGTAACACCTTCTGATTCAACCTTATCAGAGTCAAACTGATCCTGAGAAAGTTTTGCATCAGCATCACCAGAAGAGTAGGCTAGTAATGCTTTTCTAGCTTCTCTTCGTGCATCTGCAAAACATAGAAATATTCATAAACAAAGTAATGAGGACCAATAAATTCCTGTGATTGCAATGGTCGTTTAATTTGGTTAGTGAAAGCATACCATACAGTGAATTTGGACGTGAATCCTTGATAGAACGACCATGTCGCCATCCCATCTTCTGAAGTAGCTTTACTCCTACACCAAAAGAGATAAAGAAAGAAAGAAAAAAAAAGAATGTTAGGCTTATATTCAAGTTCAACTATTTAATTGCACTTGAAATCCTTATAGTAGGTAAACAGAATCTAACCAATAGAACTTGAAACTGGAAGAATAATCTCGTCAGGGACAAGTCCAGGAATAGCTGATGGTCTGCATTACATAACCCAAGATTAGTTCAAGTAAACATTATGGCCTAAACCACGAAGCTATAAACTGCCATACAAACACGCCACAACAACAACTAAACTCAATAGCCTTGAAATAGACCTGTTCTCTTGTTCTTTCTCAGCTTGTCTTCGAGCAATTTCAGCAGCAGTAGATCCAAATGTATCAAATTGCATAGATGTTTCCAGTGACCGGTTTTTCATTTCCTAAAAATCGATAAACAACACAATGAGAACATAAATATAATAACAAAATGTATCAAATTGGTATACGATACATAACAAAAAGACATAAACAACGATGAAAATCTAAATAATAAATAATCATATACAGTCGAAAGAACACAACGTACACCTTGAGATGGGTAAAGTCATTAGTACAAAGGACATAAACATTTAACTTGTATCAGGCACATAACCTGATCAGAAACATCTGTATGTAAACCCACAATGAGTTCGCGGTATTTATAGTATCCTAAAATATGTATTACTATTAAATGAAAATCTCGCAAAGGTTTTGTTACCATTTTGATGAATGGCTATTTAAATACTGTAAGAACTCAACACACTTGTCTAAAAAGCAAAACTCATACAAAATCTTAATTGACAGATTACAGTCCAGAAGTAACGTGTCTAATTCTCGCAAATAAGATGAAGCTCTTGGTCTATCTTAGATTTGGATACGCAGAAACAAGATGGAATTTCAACTGAATATGAGATTTTCAAAGTTCCGAAAGGTTGCTTTTACTGAAATACTGTGTCCATAACACAATCTCCAGACACCCCATTCTGGTGCAACTTAGTCGCTACAAACAAGGCCAGTGCTAAGTGGTGGCATATTATTGAGTTGGATAGCTTTTTTCACTGCCCGGTTATCCATTTTATTAAAGATCGATAAACAAAGCAATGAGGGTTCGACATATTTATAAATAATAAAATAAAATTACAGTGATTCGATACATAAAAAAAAGATGTGAAGAATGAAGATTATCAAACTAACAAGTAGCAAATTACATACGCTTAAGAAGAACACAATGTGAAAATGGCATCAACAAAAACAACTACTAAAACCCTAATCAAGTATATTAGGAATTGGAACAACAATACTTACTTCTTTCTCATCATCGTCAAGGAAATTAGATATATCCTGTTGTTTAACTTCAGCTCTTTTCTTCCTAGATGATGTAAATGTCTGAGGTACCCATCCTTCTTTAGAACCAACAGTGTTAAAATACCCAGCAGAATAACCTCCAGTGAATGCTCCATGAAATCTCCTTCTTCCTTCTTCATCTCTAACCTAAAGTAAATATTCACATTCAAATCAAATCAAATCAAACACCAATCGACAACATAATATTCATAAATAATACAGAGAGAGAGGGATTAAGATTAAGAAACTAAAATACCTCTTGTTTCCAAGGGACAACGGCACGTAACTGACCAGCAGCTTCAGCTACAGATTTTTTCTTTCTACTGGTTACATCTTCTTCTCTTTGGATCGGTGTGCCGTAGAAGACGAAATCTTCTTCATCTGATTCCACCGTCTTCATGGATGAACGAATGAATTTACACAGAATCAGGGATTCGAGCGAGAGAGGAAGGAAAAACAAAAATCCCCACCTATTCTTTTTTTGCTTTGTTTTGTTTCGGAGGGTTATTAAATCGGTACGTGCAAACCGCTGATACTCCCCGAATAAAACATTGCACAGACATTTGTAACAATCCAACGATTGATAATTTAATCTCACGACAGTAGGAAGCTAATTTATAAAGGCCTCCCTTCAATGATAAGGGCACCAACCTCGAGCTCCCTCATTGGGCCGACCAACCGGAGGGCCCGAAAGTGAAGGAGTCCCTTTTATGGTCACTTTTTTGTAAAATCAAACCTCACATAAATTTGCAATTTGATAAAAAGATTTTGATAGTGTGCACTTGATAATACCAAAATATCCCTCCCTTTTAGTCCAATTAATATAACTCCTTGTGTATCATATTTCTTTAGAGGTATAATTGGAAAGCAAACTTTAATATAACATATCTAAAAACACGTGCCTTGGAATTTTACAAATTTTATCTCGTTGGAAAGGTTATAAAAAAATCTACGCAATGAGTACAAACAACGATATCAAATTTAGAGTTTTTACGAAAAATTCGTTGGTGTTTATCATTTTAGGCACAATTTTAGTAAATTAAATGCATATTCATTATACAAACCACCACAAAATATACGTAATACTTCATGTAGCCATATTTTGGTTTATGCATCAACTAATTTTCCGTTGCAACTAATAAAACGATGTACTCACTTCGTTTCAAGAAAAGTGATATTTTCACTTATGCCTCAAAAATAACATTCCGGCAAAAAAATGATATATTACACGCTATGCAATCAAGAATGTTCCGTTTTTTTTCGGGCGGCCCTCCCCATCGTGGCAACGGTATTCTAGTGTAGAATCATGGTGCAGGTGCATTGATATTTGCACAAATTGGTGCAATTTTATTGGCAAAAACAGGCTTCAGAACATTATGACTCAAACTTCATGATGAAGAAAATGTCGTTCGAACCGCACAAGAACTACAATTGGAGATGGTAGCAGTGCAGGAGGAGAATGAAGCGCTACGAAGACGTGTAATGACGGAGCTAGAGCCATGGCTTACCACAATTAGTCAAGAAATTTAAAATGTTGCTTCAGCTTTGTGAGGATCTAAGGACACCCATTTGCTTGAAAGTACAATGCACTACTTTTTGATCAACCTACCATCATCCGATTATTGGTCCATTTGTTTTCGTCAGAAACATCCATGGTTTCCAAAACGGCGTTGGTTGTTTGATCAATCTACAGCCAAACCTATTATGGCCTTGGAAGGAGATGGACCAACCAACCATCCATTTGTTTTTGTCAGAAACACCATGGTTTCCAAAATGGCATTGGTGGTTCGATCAATCTACCGCCTAACCTATGATGGCCTTAGAAGGAGATGGGCATTACTATAAAGGCCTCGAGACAGGGATGCAGTGAGAAAACATACCCCCTTGCTTGCAATGGAGCCCAAATCGTACTTTTTTAAGGGAAAGTTCAAGCAAGTGCGAAGGACATTAAAATCCTTCCAAGGTCTGCACATTAGTATATCTAAAATGTGAAGGCGGGCATGTTTGCTAAGGAAAGGGTACCTGGATGTACAACTCTCTTTAGAAGCTTTATCTCTAATAAGCATCAATGGAGGTAAAAGAAAATTCTTCAAAAGCCATTACTGAAGTAACCGAGCATTATGATTCACGAACAAACAGCAAAACATAACTCATATCCTCTGAATAACTAACCTATAATAAAATTGTTCTGTTTTCCCCAAAAGAAGAAGATAGAAAAGATCTATCCCCAAAAGTTTTATGCTAAGACTTCTCAAATCTCAACTATTAGTAATCTTAAACAATTGCATTGGCAGCACTAGCAATCCTTGGCCATAGATCAGCACATTCTTTTCCAATTGGTCCGGTAATTGCAGATCCTACAAATATCACAGGGGCAAAAGGAATTAACATAAAAATCATCGTCATAAAAGAATCAAAAAGAGCCTACACACACCAAATCACAACTAAAAATTGTTACAGTGGACATTAGACAAGAAGCCAAAACAAAACCGTATCAGTTGCAACATTTACAGGTTCCAGCATGCAGCATCAATATGACTATTTGCAAGAAAAAGTAGTACCTTTCATTTCTCCCTTGGGATTCACAATAACTCCAGCATTATCTGCATTTGAAAGGTTCATCGGCCGTAAGAAGATAGCACAACAATTTGGAAGTACATGGAAACAACACAAATTACATTTCGATATAACTGAATTCCCCATGAGGTTGCATATTCTACAGAATCAGAACACTCAATTATCAACTTGTGCAACGATTGGTATTGCTAGTGCAAGTTAAAATACAATTCACGGGTGATAACCATACAACAACACAAATAGGTTAACAACCGGTGAATATCTTAGATTAAACTGAGTAGAAAAATAAATTAGCAACCAGAAAACATCCCAGATTCAATCATGTCAGAACTCCCTCATACCAACTTGTGGAACCATTACTCAACAATCAACATAAACTGAAATCCCACCACAAACTAACAAATTATACACACATTATGGTTCCTTGTACAAGTCAACCGCAGTTTCTATGTGATACCAATTACGTTCCCAAAAGAAGCACAACCTAAATTAAATAGATGTACCTAGCAAAACTCATTTAGCAAGGGCATAAAACTGAGTACAAAAATAAGTCAGCAACCAGCAAACATCCTAGATTTAATTATGTAGAACTCCCTCATATAAATGTGTGCAACCATTACTCAACAGAAACTAAATCCCACAAACTTACAAAAGTAGAAACACACTATGATTCCTTGCACTAGTCGAGCACAGTTCCTATGTGAAACCAATCACGTTAGCAAAAGAAAGCTTACCCAATATTAACTCAGTCTACCTTCTACCTAGCAAACTCAATGGCATAAAATTAAGAATTTCTTCATCAAAAGTCAAAACTATGATCCTTCAGACCCATTAAACTACACAATCTTAATTCATATTTTGGCTAGTCCAATAACAAAACAAAAAATCACAAAACTAGCCAAAAATACCCCCAAAACATGAAACCCTAAAAATTACAGAGAAGTGAGATCTGATAATCATACCTTCAAAGTACATGAAAACACCATCCTTACGGCGCCAAGCTTTACGTTGTCTAACAATAACAGCAGGCATAACCTTCTTCCTAAGATCAGGTTTACCTTTCTTAACAGTAGCCATAACCATATCACCAACACAAGCTGACGGCAACCTATTAAGACGACCCTTAATACCCTTAACAGAAATGATGTAAAGATTCTTAGCTCCAGTGTTATCAGCACAATTCACTGTTGCCGCTACTGGAAGACCTAATGACATCCTGAACTTACTTCCTGCGGTTCCTCCCCTACCTGAAAAACCAAACCAAATCAAACACAACAAAAATTAATCAATTGAAACGGTGATATACATCTTGATTTGCAGAAACCCTGAGAAAATGATGTCGAGAGATGACTTACGCTTGGCCATTTCGAGAGTAGAAGCGAGTAGACGGCTGTGTTGCCCTGTATGTCTGTGTTTTGCGAAAGAACACTAAACTTTTAGGGTTTTTTGCGGTTTAAATACGGAGAATATCTTACGGGGACGTGTAGGGCAGGGGCCGCAGGGCACGCTTTGTTACGGAGACTCCTAGGCCCTAACTCTCGAGTCCAAATCCTAAATCATTGACATTGACACGTCGGGTTAATTCCCAAATCAAATTGTGTACGTATCTATCCGGTGCTCGGGGATGTTTTGTTTTTTTTATCGGTTTTGGCACTCCACTAAGCACTTTGGTAAACCGGTAATAATGTTGAAGAATGTTTGCTAAACTTGTAATGTAACTAGCGTGGTCATCATGATGTTTCAAGGGGATAGAGTACGATACATCTGTTCAAAACTCTTTCCCAGCAAATAACGCCATCCTTAAAAGAAATATTAGCAACACCAAAAAGATGCATATAACTGAGGAGATCTAAGTTACCCTTGATCATATTGCTATATTGCTGACCAGACCTTAAAGCATTAGGTTTAAATGGCTATCTATGTTGGTATCTTGTTTTAATTTCTCGATTGTCCACTTAAGTTCTTATGTTTTAATTTCATAATTGTTTAAGTATTAAGTTTTAATATTTATTTAAACTATTAAATGTATCTCTAATTAAAATGTAAGATTGGATTAAGAAGCTTAATTTTCAACAATACTCGTCAAATTTTCAAATTCATTAAACTTCGATATAATCATTAACAGTTATTTTACAAGACATAAAACTAGACAATAATAATTTGAAATATAGACTTTAAAAATAAAATTTTGGGACAATGTTCTTCATCTTGTTAATCCTCTTCATTTCACTAAACTTCCAATCAATGCGCTCATGAACGGAGTTTCCTTTGTTTATCTTCTTCTTTAGCTTCAAATTTGTTTTTCCTTGATTTTCCTTGCCTTGAACTTTTCTTTGCCTTTTCTTAGTTGCGGTTTTGACTTGGTTAATATCCAAAACTTGAAAACTTCTTTGCTTCTTACCTATTTCTTTATAACTATCACATATCTTCTTAAAGGCACCTTCAAGCACTACTCCGGAAAAATCAAGTTGTGTTGCCGAATCAAGTTGGGTTTGAAATTGTGTCATTTGTGAAAATTTGAAAAAATAAATTTGATTGAGAAAGAGAGAGAGAAATAGAGAAATTTAGATTGAGAAAGAGAGAATTAGAGAAAAAAATTGTGTAATTTTTTTTTGGGTAAGTTCTGAATTTGAAAATTACCTATTTATAGCGATAAAGAACTAGCCGTTGGCGCTAGAGTCAACAACGAGCGATATTCATGGCAGCGCTGGCGATAAAGACTTTATCGCTGGCGTCAACATCGCTCGCTAGAATCTTTGTCGCTTCGTGGTTTCCCCATAGTGGCACAATTAGTTTGCCATGCCACCTGGTATGCCAAACAGTTTTTTTTGGGCATGTGCATAGGAATAGGCCTGAATGAGGTAATGAATTAACAAACCTCTTCCTATAGGTACGAATAGCGGCGGAGCCAAGAATTATGATATGGGAGTGCAAAAATTTGTTATGGGGAGCAAAAAAAATAATTAGGGGTGCAATAAAGCGAAAATAGGCTTATACATAGAAATTTCATTCTTATTAGGCCTAAAATAGGCTTTGGAGCCAGTTGGGCAGGGGTACAAGTCCACACCCTTGCAATGGGTTGGCTCCGCCCCTGGATACGAATTACGGTAACTTAGTTCTCATCCTATACAAAATAATGACAAAACTGATTTTTAGAGGGTGTTGGGCCTTTTATAGACAGTCTTGTTGTGAGGAACCAATCTGCCTTTATCCTAAAAAAGAAAATCCTAGACTACACCGCCGCTTCAAATGATCTTACTACTTCATTAAGTACTCTCACTATGTCATATATGCCCATTTTTTCCCTCTAGCTTGATACAACTGAACCCATGACAGAGTTGATTGGAATTTTTTAAAACACATGCTTATGGTAACGTAAGTATTAACGGGCCTCTCCTAACTTTCCTTATGAAAGGTCTTAATACAACATCATTTTATGTCAATGGTTCTCTAGAAGGGTTCTTTCATGCAGAGAAAAGAATTAGGCAAGTTTACCCCGCAGTTGTTTATCTTTTTCCCACAAGGTCGTTCTTGGCTCGTGCAGAAAATGGATGAAACAAATCTCTACAATTGATATAGACTTAATAAGTTTTCCTGGTGTTAGCCATTTGATGTTTGTAGATCACCTGAAGCTCTTTCGGGTGCTCAATAGCAATACAATCAATACCTTGCAAGATGTTTTGTTTGTGTAGTGTAGCTAGTCAGGTTTGAAAACTAATTTTCAGAAATCATTTATCTACTTCAGCAAAAGTCTAGAATTGACAACCCGAAAAAGATTGCTGACCTAATAATTGGACTTCTGATTATGCATGAATATGAAAACTACCTTGTATTATATCTCCTCAAGTCAGATAAACTTGTCGTTTCTTACAATTTCATGTAGGAAAAGATGAAGGTTAAGATACCATACTAGACAAGACATTTTTGGTCTTATGCAGGCAGAATAACACTCATTCAATATGTGTTGGCACTTGGAACTCACTGTTCAGAAAAAGGTCTTAGCTGGTATGATGGGAACTATGAGTACCTTCTGGTGAGGATATAACTTTAACCAAAAGAAAACGTATTGTATAACTTTGGATGAACCCACCAATCATAAATCTAATAATGGGTTAGGACTGAGGTAGCTGGAGGATGTGAATAAAGCTCAAATTATAGTAAGCTTGACTGAAGATTCCTAGCAACTAAGATGGTGTGTAGGTTATTATTCTAGGAGAAAATTATCTAAATGGAAATAACTTTTTTGGGAGTGCAAAAAAGCATGTGTCTGCTCATCAATATGGAATTATATTCTATTTATCACACTTCAATTGAATGAAGGACGTCGTTGGAAAGTGGTTGATGGTAAATAAGGTCTTATTTCTTTAGCAACAACTCCAATAGTAGTCTAACTAAAGTAATGGATGTTCTCATTAACTTTAGCAATAATTTGAACCTAGAGCTCCTTGCTATTCAGTTCTCTCAAGTGGGATACAAGTGCATAAAATATACATTTATGTCTCTAAAGACCATTGAGATAATTAAGTTTTTCCACATTTTAAACAAAAAAGAGACTTATACTTCTAAGAGCTTCCATAAATTGTTGACGAATAATAATACGAACCAATTTTGTTGAGCTCAACATGCTATTTGACTTCGCAAAAAATATGAAAAATCATAATAATCTTTCATAAAAATTAATTCTTTATCTGGAAATTGATATATAATAAGCTTGTTATATTATCTATTGTAGGAAGGTTCACCAATAATCATGATAAAGATTGCAGATTATGGGTGTGGAAGATGAATCTATTAACCATCTTGTTAAAGCATCGCTCGATTGAACCTACAGTATTGTATGTCAAGCTTGTTGTCAATGTTGGATGAACAAAACTATGTCTCAATTTATTGTCTACTAAAGTCAGTCTCGGACTAAGATTAGACTTAGCTGGTCGACAAAATTTACCGAATAACCCTTAAAAATTGAAGACTAAAGATCAATAATACATTTGCGAGAATTTCATCAACAAATGTATGTGAAGATTGACTATCATATTTACTCATTATTTCTACCATTCTATCTACTGAGACAATATCGTATGTGTTAGAGTGATCGGTCAAACTCACAAGTTTTAGTATGTCAAGTTGATTAAAACTATATTTTTATTTATAGTCTACTTAATTCAAACTCGGACTAGGAGTAAAGCTTGGTAGTTGAGTATCGAAATCACCAATTGTCCCTTGAAGATTTAAGACTGAAGAATAACGAAGACATCTACGAGAACTTCATCAATAAAGTTATGTGATGACTGGCTATTTTATTTACTCATATTTCTACCATTTTATCTACTGAGAAAACGTTGTATGACTTTAAATGTATGATGAAAATTGCAAAGAAGAAATTTCGAGTTAAAGCTAGCACTTGACAAATCTCGAGTTATAATTTTAAGTAATGAAAGTTCTAAAGAACTTATGGAAAAAAGTCTGAGCATAATCAGCATGTACAAACTTATCACAATCAGTAGCACACATCACAGTAAAGATTAAATACTTGATATGTAAACAAGTTTTACCGGGACGATCTCAGATACAATATCCAAGTAATAACCTAGTATGCACCCAAATTGTTGTAAGAATTGAATTCCAATAAGATCAGGTCTTATAATCTTTATTCCAAGATACGAATCCTCAAGAAAGAATCTTGTGGTTTTTATACACACTTTTAGGCTTAAAAACTGTCTATGTTGTTTAAGGTACTTCTTGCGATATTCGATTATAAAGATGAATGATATAATAAAGAAAAAAAATAACACTAGACAACATATATTTTTGTTAACGAGGAAAGCAACAATCTTATAGGAAAACCACGAGACCTCGTTTGGTTTGATTCAAAGCAAACCAAACTTCTCTAAATAGAACTTTTCCAAAAATAGAATCCATTAAACATGTGATAAGTTTTCCTTTAAGTTATAAAGAAGCATGTGCATCCACATATTTATCGATATAAGATCCGTGCACAAATAGTTATCTCAAGAACAAGTTTAATTATTAGTGACCCATTAAGCAATATTGAAGTCTAGTTGATCTGAAATTCAATCAGTTCACGAGTTAGAAAAACCAGTTCGTGATTGAAATATAATCTCGGTGTACAAGAACATCAATAAAAAAAACAATTCGTGTACATGACAACAAAAGTGTCTAAGAACCTCTAATAATCACACAGTTCGCGAACTGATAAAATCAGTTTGTATAGTGAATAAATAAAAGTGTCCATAAAAATCTTAAAATATTCTAGTTCATGAAATTGTAAATCAATTCATGTACGTGACTAGTCAAAGAGTTTTAGTATTAAGAAAAATCAAAGTTCGTGAACTAGTAAATCAGTTTGTGAACGTGAATGTAACTTAATGTCTTTAGGATCTTATCCTGCAATCATATAGTTTGTTAAACAATGAAATTGTACCCAACCCTCTATGAGTTAAGTCCCACTGATCATTCATTGCTTGAATTTATGTTTCGAGATTAGTCAAGTACTAACTTGAACTTGAAACGTCTTCTTTGCAAATCATCATAATACTAAAGGCATACGACATCGTCTCGGTACATTGAGTAAATAGGATAGTCAATATTCGCATACCTTTTGTTGATGAAGTTCTCGCAAATGTCCACGTGATCTTCAGACTTCAATTTTCAATACTTATTCGGTGAACTTTGTTGTGCAACTACCAAAAATTATTTCTAGTCTAAGACTGCCTTTAGTAGACTATTAATCAAGATATATTTTTGTTCATCTAAACTTGATAATGAGCTTGACATACCAAAACTTTTATGTTTAACCGAGCAGTACTCTAACAAAATGAAAGATTAGTATGGGGGCGGCGGTGGTATTATTAAAA
This sequence comes from Papaver atlanticum, assembly GCA_023531105.1. NCBI lineage: Eukaryota > Viridiplantae > Streptophyta > Magnoliopsida > Ranunculales > Papaveraceae > Papaver > Papaver atlanticum. The sequence continues at coordinate 778,719 of JAJJMB010008951.1, read as the reverse complement.
GATCTAATTAATTTAAGCTTCTTTAAAAAAAAAAAAAGTTTTTATTTTATTTTATTCTTAATATGAAATTTTTATAGATCTCACCTTATGGCTGGGTTTTTCATGGCCATGTTGGTCCCCCTACCCCACCCCCACCCCCACCCCAATACTCAGGACTTCTTTAAAAAAAAAAAAAACTTGAACTATAATTTGAATATTATGTAATTTCTAGAATCTTTAAAATATGCACCATAGATGTCTACCTTATTATTGTTTAACATCAAGATATGCATCAAAAATCTCTTTGTACGGCTGGTTTTTGTGTCAACACATTCCATTTATACGACATTCAGTTTACATAAACTGTACTCATGTACCAAATATGACATTTTTTTTATAAACTAAAACTATAAATTTGTGACTTGTTGTGTAAGTTAGCTGGTTTATATATCGGATTTGTCATGTATTGAATTTTGTATTTTTTTTATTTTTTTATGAAAGCAAACTTTTATTAAGAAGGAAAAGCTATTACATTTTGTAGCAGAGGTTCTATTCCTTTATCTATCCTGTTTAAGAAATCTGCCTTGACATTTTTAGGAAGATAATCAGAAAATAGAGAACCTATTCTTTTAATAGCTTCCTTAGCTAACTTATCTACTACAGAAAGAAACTTCCTATCTAAATGCGAAATCAAACAACTACTATTTAACCGAAAAAGAGATGCACACTGTCTGCTACTGTTTTGAGCTTCCCAAGTAATATGTTCTTCTTTTCCTTTAGCTAGAAACAGAACAAGGCTTTTACAATCACTTTGAATTGCAACTTTCTTCAACTTTAGTCTTTGTATTAACTTTAGTTTTTGATGTATTGAATTTTGTATTACTATCTCTCATGTATAAATTTTGATAGATTTCTTTAAAGCTCGAGAAACCTAACTTTAGTTGTTATTTTTTTCTTTTTTCTTTTTTCTTTCTGATGGAAGTTTTAGTGGGCCAAGATGGAATAAAACGAGTTCCAATGCTAAATCTCTTGTTTTTTTTTTGTTTTGTTTTTTTGAAGCATATCCCAACTAAAATAAAAAACACAAGGATTCCACTGTGGGTTTCTTGTTTGTTTATTCTAATCCAATATGTATGCGTTTCTTTGTGGGACTTCTAAAAGTAAATTTTATTTTATTTTAACTTCAAAAACATTAGTTCTGTATTTTCAAACCCTCTTTTTTTTTGTTAAATAACTGCAAATTCTAATATATATATATAAGTATTTAATTAGTAATAAAAGTATAGATAATTAGTTAAAGTTATTGATTTTATATCTAGTTTAAAGGCTGGTAAATAAAATTGAGCAACTTATGTTGGAGAATGTGAGAATAAGTGGTAAGAGGCTTTATGTCGAGGATGCAAATGGCATGACTGTGTTTCACAGGCATTATGGTAGGCAAAATATTATTTCTCATTTATTATGATGCACGTAGCAACTTTCATTCATGAGGTTGTTCGAACACATACTGATCCACTCACAAACATAAATGTGTGTGTCATACCTAACCATATAAAAAATGTATTTTACACTCATTATAAGTGAAAAACATTACATCATGTATGCATTAATTGGATTTAACAGTTGTAGGGAAAATCTGATGGGAAGTGATATACACTAATGCTTAAATGATTGGGTTGCTGGATTTCTTGTGACGTATATGGCTAATTTTATTATGTATGCATGGACATTATGTTGGCTTCAAACAAAATAAAGAACTATCTTACAATTAAATGATTGAAAGGTCTTATGGAACGAGTTATTTCTAGTATATTATACTTTACTGTGCATATCATTTTAGGGACTTTAATGTCGACCTAATTGGGAAAACGGGAAAGGAAATCTGTGTTCAGGGCAAATACAAACGTAAGACTATAACTAATATATATACATTTAATATGTCAATTATTGACGTATTTTCTATTTAATCAATTAATTTAAATGTCAACCATTATAGGGGGTTCTATATGCAATGAATGCGATAAGAGTAAGAATAATGCCATATGCAGAATTCACAGAGTTTTATGTTACGATCGTTTCATGGTCTGACAGTGTAATGCAAATAAAACATGAATCTTTAACAACGTTTCGGTCACCTTGAAAGAAGAGAAAAAGAAAGTCATTCTCATTTGTCAATGAGAAGGGAAAAAAAATGAAAGATTGGTATGGAGAGGGCTGTGGTGGTAATTAGAAGATCTAGTTTAAGGTATTTTCTAATACTTTTTTTTTTTTGATGTTTATGTTTTATTTTTATTGAATATAGAGTCTTTATAGATCCCAATTTATACCTGGATTTTTTTTCTAGTAAGTAAGTATATGAATCTCATGGTCTTAAAATGACACTTATTATGTCGGTCTGCATCATGCATGTTTGCATCACGCATTGCATAAAAGATGTTTATTAGGTTTAAAGATGCCTTAAATCTTCCAGAGCGAATACGACCATTTTCGGTCATTGACAAAGCGCGTACATTTTTTATCAGATACATCCATGTGTTTTTCATAATGAAATGAAAACTCACTAGAAATCAAAATTTGTTTTGGCAATCATTGTTCACAAAATACCATCTAGAAAGAGTATCAAAAATTAAAGTGGTCATGTTATCAACTGTTATAATATATGGCTAGAAAATGTCAATCCTAATTAGTGTGTTGATCGAGAATATTGATCCTATAGGTCAAAAAATATTCAACATAATATTATAACTTTTTTTTAACTACGTACGTGGGATTTTTTATTTATCATTTTTGATGTCTAGCACGGAATGTTGTAATGTTTCGAATCTAATTTATTTCTCTTTGCAGCACATTTTTCCATATCCCAATTGTCTCAGATATACTAAAATTTACCGCAGAAGAATTTTAGCATCCAATATGTTATTTCATAATCATCAACTTCTATAATTGTCACAGGTTATAGTGAAACACTAGTACGTATTTCACATTAAATTAAGTCCTGAGGATAGAATAACATAGTTACTTAAAGGAATTTGTTTTCTTAAGAGAATTTGAAAGAAATTGATTAACATGGATCACAAGCAGGTCTCAAATCCATGACCAGTAAAATAAAATAATTAAATGTCGGAAAACTACTAAAAATGCCTAATGTGGGGATCAAACACACGACCAAAGGTTAAGAGTCTTGCACTCTACCAACTGAGTTAGACGGGCAGTTATTTGTGTTATATTTTGAATCACCTAAATTGATGCCTCTCTAATGCAGTAACTTGAAATTGCATGAGATTGTGGATTCTTGGTAAATATACACATCTGCATTATGTTTGGAAACTCATGGAAAAGTCACGAGATTGAACGGTTATAATAAATTAATAATACATGCTACTGGCATGACTAATTTCTTTAATCGGGGCTTACTAAAATTTCCTAAGTTACCGTTGGGAGCTTCTAAGATTTTTATTTTTCTTTGATGCATGCAATTTGTTCAACAAATTAGAAAGTGATTACGCGAGTGTATGTTAATGCGCAGAGAGTAATGCTGAAACGGAGAGGGTATCATGTATTTCACCAACTTTTTCGTTCGGAAACCTATATGAATAAACTTGTTACAATTGGTAAGTATAGATCAACAACAAATATATGTACTTGATTTGTAAATAAGTTTACTTGGACGATCTCAAAAATATATCCAATGGTCGACCTAGTATTTACCAGGACTATAAACGAACCGAATTCCAGTAAGAATAAGTCTTGTGATCTATTTCTGAAGATACAAATTCACAAGAGCAAGTCTTGTAGGTTTTGTACAATTTGACCTAAAAATTTTTTTAGGTTGTTCAACTACTACTTGTTCTAGTTATATTTTTTTTATAAAGATAAAAACTATAATGCGGAAAAAAATAACACAGCACACCATAAATTTTATGAATGAGGAAAACTGCAATGTGCAGAAAAAATCCCGGGACCTAGTCCAGTCTTGAACACAGCACTGTATGAAGCCGCTAGAAACACTAGCATACTATTAGACTTCGAACTAGAGTGTAGTTGAAACCGAATCGACCCTACGAGCAATTTGGCTTCCGTCGTGATCTTTACGTCTCTTGGATCTCACAAGACCATACGCATTTGATTCCCTTAGATGACATCCTTTGCAAACTTAGCCTAAGTGAAGATTTTTCACTAATCTGCCTCTAACAAAATAGCCTAGTGATTTCCTTCATAAAAATACTCAACCAAGATAATAGAAATATGTTTGCTTACGATGGATCCTCAAGGTAAAGAAGATATCAAGCAAAACCTCCACAATTAGGATAGCTTACTCTCTTCAAAAGGTTATAGCTAAAGTGTTATAAATATAGCTTCGCGTGTTATGGTTTCAGTATAAAGCGACTTGAAAGATACGTTAGGAATGGAAATAAGTCAAGTCAGTATTACTAATCTCAAGTGGAAGGGTGATGTCTTTGTTGTAGTCGTTACTTCTACACATTCTTCAGGTCATCATAGTAATACTTGTAATTCTCAACATTCCTAGACTTTCTAGTCTAACCTAAACGAAGTTGACTCTAGTGATTAATCAAGTGACTCTAGATGAGTTTTGATACTAAAATATGACAACCAAACTTGACATACCAACGCTTGGTGGGTTCAACTGAGCTATGCTCTAACAATCTCCCTTTTGTCAATCACAACCGAGATAAAGACTCCACTACTCAACATACAATCACAACCAGATATTATCGATGAAGTAAATAAAGGAAGGATCCAAGACCGTAACTCTTCATCAATCAGGCCATAAGATACTCATCTAGACACTCCTAGCAGTTCCCCGCAGTCAAAGCCTCTTATCTCAAAAAGACCGGCTCGACAAGCTTCCCAATATGTCAAAATCAGATATGATGACCGAGTGACAAGATATGACAGCCACTTACATCTCCCTCGGTCACAGAAGGTATTTATTACTCTCAAGTTCGGTTGACCATCTTCAGAAGAAAAATAGATCTCAGTAGAGAATTTCCAACAGAAGTTCATGTGAGTCTAGGTCAAGGCACTTAGCAGAGACATACCTTATCCCTAAAGACCTAATCTTGATAAATACAGAGTTCTTACCCCCAACGATCAAATATCTAAAGTAAATGAGAATCCCTATTCATATAGCAAACTGGGGACTGGAAAAAAAAAACGTCCATCATACATCTGTGTGACCAACATGAGGCGTCCAAAATATCTAATTCCTATATGACAAGCTCTTACGTCGTCGATATGAAGATTCCAGAAAACATAACAAATTGGTGGAATTCAGAATGTCCCAAGTCAGATACTTCTCACTAAAGCTACATGAGGAATAATCAGATCTCTAGATCGAGCCTCAGCTCTCATGGCTGAGCCTCGGGCACAATAGCTTTCTCCTAATGGTGGGTTTGTTTGCAGAATTCACCGTTTCCAGGAATTTATAATCCCATGGGATTACAAATTCTGGGATTACAAATTCTGGGATTCATGTAAATTCCTTGTGTGTTTGGTAACTCAATTAAAATTCCTAGGATTTATAGATTTTTCTTGTATTAAAGTCTTTGTACCGTTTGGTATTACCCTCAAATCTTAAAATTATATATATATATATATATATATATATATGGGATTTAGAGTTTAAAAAAAGTGGGTCCATAAATCCCTTGATAAGTTTCCCCATATGGAGGATTTGCTGGAAAACTAAATCCCATAGGAAATGTGATTCCAAGGATTCGGGCTACCAAACATACAAAGGGAAACGTAATTCTACCAAATCCCATGGGCCCATAAATTCCACCTTTAAAATTCTACATCCAAACCCACCATAAGACAACACGCTTCAACCCTTGCGACCATATTAGGACTTGCAAGATGATATCCTCTGGGGACTGGAAATCAATCTCACGATAGAGAGGCCGGAATACTTCCGCAATACGAAGATGAGAAGATTCAAAATTAGGTTTCGTCGCATTCAGAGAAAAACTCACCCATTAAGCCAAATTAGGTTTTTTGTCATGATCAAGCAAGCTAGGATTTTTTAAAACCCCTTCTAAAGGTTTTCACAAACAGATGCATGTACCAAAGAAAGTACGCATTTGAATCCTCCCTCTACTCCGGATCCACGCATGAGACAAATTAGGGTTTGCATGCAATCGAGTTGAAGAAGAGTCTATAGTTTCTACTCTATTCAGACGTGGCTCACATTCCATCTAACTCAACGAGCTGGAAAAATTTGTAGAGAATTTTGACAATATCCCAAAAAAAAAATGTACGACTATGTCCCTACTATCGCATGTTAAAAGGGCCAGACGTTCCGAAATACAATCTAAGAGATATGATCAAAACACTGGAATAATGTATGGCTGCTGAAAAATCATATATTTCTGAGTTCAACTTTACATGGACTTATCACCGAAAAAACAATCTCGAGATCTTAATTTTTCTCTAGTAGATGAAAGGCAGGGTTTTTCTGTTTGATAGTTGGGGTCAACCACTGAAATCGGACGTCAAACGAAGTTTTTACAACCTATGGAGTGAAGATCGCGCAAGGAAGGACTTTTTATTACGAATTTAACTTAGGGTTTTCGTATATTCACATTTGCAACAGAGAAAGTTAGGGTTTGCATCAAGTTCGATCTCATGAGGGTGCCCTTACTTCACTAGATATGTACGATCAATTAATTAAATCATCTAGCAGCAGTGGGATCTACCTCTCGGGAAGAAAACACTCCCTTCTTCCCTAAGGCCTCCATATCCTCGCCTTTACGTCTCCTCAGCTACCAGTATATCTTCCGGAATAATGACCTTCTCCTAAAAATGAGGACCGGAGTTTAGCTTGCTACAGTCATCTCTGAAAGAATCCAACCACTCTCTCAACCACTGCGCAGTGTAGCGAAGATTCTCATAGGTGGTCACCAACTCTTCCAGTTCTGTGAGAAAGCTAGAAGGGATATTGTTCGGAGTTATGTCTCTCGCTACAATAATAACCGACCAACAAATCATTATCTACACTAATTAGAGGGCCCTTAAAGTCAGCACTAAAAACAAGATAACCTTCAATGCTCTTTGCCTCACCTCTCCGGGATTCTCAAACACCAAAGTTATTGATAACCGGGGACTATTGATCACTTGATCCATTGAAAAGATAAGGTCATCCATTACATTATCAACTTGATTTTCTAAAAAAATCCATAACCTGAGCCTACAAACAAACAAGGAAGGAGTTAGACAAAGTACATCAAAAATAAAAGAGTTGAAGACGTATATACAACACGTCTAGGGTTTTGCTCGACAAGAATGTGTCCAGTCTTACGAAACGCAAAGCCAGTCCTCACGACCACATCTTCAAGAATATTCGCGGGTGTACACGGGTTTGTATTTCCACGAAGAATCAAGAGAAGACACACTTTTTTCATAACTAAGGTTAAAAATGTATAAGCACTCCATGGACGCATTTTGTCTCAAGGGAATCAAATTCACGACCTCCGACAAGCTAAGGAAGGTTAATTAGGTCATAAAACTCAAAGTTCATTTCCTAAGAGTCTAAATACATCAAGAGTTCAAACTCAACAAGGACTCCTTTCGAAAACAGACATTCGCACATTCCAGCACGAAGACTTGAAAACTGATGACAATCCGTAAGGAATTTTGGGTTACTTCATGAAACAAATATGTCCCCCCATGTCTTCCCAACAACATATCAAAAGGGCGCTTCAAACGGACAACCGATCTAGGAGATGTGGCCCTTAAACCAAAGTAAGTGCAATCTGAAAAACTCCTGAAATTTTATCCGGGATTTCTGAAGTCAACAGTATACACGGATCTGATTGGCAAAACGAACTCGGAATCGAGTCATTCTTTTTGCATTAGAATTTCTATCCTCTTTTATTTTAAAGTTGGTTCTGTGGAATCAAATCGGAGTCCGTGTGAAGAATTCACAATGATTCTTTCTAAGTGTCTTAAATCTGAAGTTTTCTGACGAACTCCTAAACAAAGAAAATTCTTGACAAATACAACTACTTCTATTCATTAAATGGAGTATTCATAAGAGATTACTAAGGAGAGATAAAGTTCAAGACTTACTGAGGATGCATCAATGAAGAATGAAATATGGGTATCTATACCAGCAAACTCAAGACCATTGACTATTAGCTCTACATCATAAATTTGAAGATTAATATCATTTTGAAAGACGAACAAGGTTACCACCTAGGAAAAAGGAAGATGTTATCACTCAAAAATATTCATGTCATAATCAAGAACTCAATTCAAGTACACTAAGCATTAAATGTTAGCACACGAATTTCCTTCAAAGTGCAATACAAATCATACTTCAAATAGAAAGATGAATCTTACTCGAACAAGGAAACCAACTTCCAAAAAGAGTCCAATCCGTGTTCTCCTTGTTTCTATCCTTAATCAAGGAAAAAGACAGAAGTGCCCTAGTTCGATATTTTGGCTATTTTTTGAAGAAAATGGGGATTTGGCTAAAAGAGGTGATCAAGTCCTTATCCACTCATGCCTGAACCACACACACGTTTTTAAAGTTCTCTCAGTCTCCAATGCGTCTCAAATAGAGTTCAAATCAAGCAAGGAAAGGAGTTCCGGGAAAAGATAAAGGAGTTCGGTTCAAATAAGGAATCCTAGTACAAATAGGCTTTGTAAAATAAGGATGTGCCGATCTCCACACTTAGTACACACCAAAAAGAATAGTTCTCTTTCAATCCCAAATCAAAAGGGAATCTCTCAAACAAAAAGGAAAAGGAATAGTAGCTAAAAGAGGAAATTAAGGGAATTTGACTCAAACAAGGAAACCAAGGTCTTTTCTCCTTCCAAAACTCCTCCAAGCCGTGTCCAATCTCTTCACATGCGTGAGAATGGTTTCCTAGGCCAGTGGGACGTCACTTATTCTCTTGGATTTTTTTGGAGGCACCAAAGTAGAAGTGAATTAGGGTTTTGACGTAAATAGCCATAATTTCAAGAGTTTGACAAAGAAAGAGATTTTTCCGAAAGAGAGATGAACCAAGGCTCTCTCACTTACATGACTGGATATCATGAATGCCTCTCAACCCCTTTATCTCATAACCTTTCAACAAAAACGAGTTCGCAAGGATTTTGACCAAAATGCCCTTATTTCACAATTTTGAGTATTTCTCAAAGAATGAGAACCTAACGCAACAGGGGCCAACCAGATACACTTCTAATCATCCCCATGGCCTCATAAACCTAGATTTTAAGTTTTCTAAGGGTTCATAGAAGAACGGAATTGGCACAAGACGCAAGGATGCATAATTTCAGAGAAAATAACGAAAATTTGGTTAAAATGGGAAATTCGAGTTCATGATTTCCAAAACAGAATCAGAAACATACCGCTCTCTCTTTGTAGTTGTGGCTATGCCCAGGGAAAATCGTGGCATCTTTCATGCCAGAAAAAAATAATCAAGCTTATAAGTGTTTTTGACGAAAATATCCTTAGTTTCAAAATAAGTATTTTCGCGAGAAGAGTGGTATCTGATTGGTACAAGGAGTTAATCAAGCCCTCATCACATAATGTACTAAACCCTCAAGATATATACACGCCTACCAAGCCTCGTCAAGTCTTTCCAGATTATCTGAAGGAGTCAGACACAAACAAAAGAGGAATTAGGGTTTTAGTGTAATACAAGCCTGAACTCAGAATTCGTATGGGATAAGAACTCTATAATTCAGAAAAGAGTATCTATCTTCTCTCATGGCTATTCACCAACATCGCGTGCATCTTGGAAGCCGCCCAAAACTCTCTCTTTCCCACATACTTGCTTGTACAAACTCGGAAGCACAAGGATGCACAAAGAGAGAAAATTAGGGTTTTGGCCAAGTAAATCCTAATTAACAATTTCATTTGATCAAGATGGGAATTTTATCTCATCAAGACTCCATTATCATGCCATTAACGTCTCCCAACATAGAATCCCAGGAGGTTCCCAAGTCTAGAGTCGATTCCAAGATCAGAGTCATAACAATCGAAGGTTAAACATCAATTCGGGGACTCCGCAAGTCTAAAAGAACGAGTGGATTGTAATTTCGTATCTGAATGATTTTTCACCATCTATATACTCATCCTATAATAATCAATACTCTACCCTGAGTAGGGGACTTAATGTATATGCTGAAATTTAGATAAGGGGCAAAAGTGTCATTTCAAGACAATAGATAAAACTCAATTATCACGTGAGAGATTAATCCCTTGGTCCTCAAGGCACCCATAGCCACGATTTATAGTATGCGTACCCGTGAGACACTACTGGTCGTGATGCCGTGATTCCTAGCGCACATCCTCGATGAGATACTGCTGGTCACGTAGGTATTGTAGAACGTAAAACGTCCCCCACAGACTTATGAACCATAACAACCACAATTCCAAGATGTCTTCACGAGACGCAGCTGATTGTGATGCCATGATTCCTAGTATACATCCCCGCGAGATACTGCTGGTCATGTAGGCTCTGTAGATGCGTAAAAACTTCCCCGGCGGACTTATGACCCATAGTGGAGACATACATGTCTCTTGTAAGCACGACTCATCCTATTTTAGATCAAGGACTGATTCATAGTACATCATCGCGAGATACACTGGTCATGTCTACTCTAGGTTCTGACTCGACTTACTGAGGCTTCCGAATAGTTCCTAGGACATCCCCGCGAGATATGCTGGTTATTCTGCCCCTGAGCCCTTTCGACAGACTCCTAGAACATCCTTTCGAGATACATTGGTCATGTCAGCCCCATAAATACGGACACAATTGATTCCTAGCACATCTCTGCAAGATACGTTGGTCAAATACAAGTGAGACGAAGTCTCGCAGAGACATTATCAGGTGTGCAAGCCTCATTTTCTCTCCCAAACATGTCCCAGCTGACTTCGGAGAGATTCTATCGTATTGGACAAGTCTCTAATAGACTCTATCGTGTCAGCCAACTCTCAGACGGCTCCAGCTGCGTTGGCCAAATATCAGATGGTCTCATTCGAGCTGAGCCATCTCGCCTGAAAAGTATTATGCAAGTATAAGACTTAGGCAAAAGCCTCATATAGGCCTCAGGCATCTTTCTCAGCGTCTTAAACACACTCGCGTCTAGCAAATTAGGCCTGAACTGTATACCTCTATCAAAAAACGTGGATAACTTCTCTTGAGCTCTGCATGCTCAACAAAGAGACCCACAAGCAATAATACGGTCTCCACGTGACATATGTGACCGACCATGGAGAGAGGGAGATCAACCTCAGCTTCTCTCATACTCTACACACGATTTATGAGGCATTCCATGCCTTTTTACGTGACTCATCCTAGTCATTCTCACAAATCAGAGAATATCTCTTTATCTTGGCCAACTAGGCTAAAGATAATATATCTCTCTTAAGACGCCATCACAAAGGTTGACTCAGCTTCACACAAATGGGGGGATAATAATTAGAGTCCTTGTCTGGCGGTCTATAACACGTGCGAGAAATACCCGGCCTATTTCTCACCACAAAAGAGAGTAAATGCGGTGAAATAATGAGATAAACTCAACCTAGTTTATCTCTATCTATTCTTGAAGAGACGGGAAAAGTGCTCCGCACGACAAGCAATCTCTATCTTCACCGACCTGAGATTAGAGAATTCAGCTATAATTAGGTCATTTATTTCTCCAAGTTAACACACAAATTTCTCATAAACTCTCAGAGTAATTCTTCTTCAAACCCTAAAATTCTCTGATCTCTTTCTTCATCTGCTTCCCTCCCTAAGACCAACCCTAAGCCTCTTCCCTGTGATTGAAGCAGCCTTTGAACGGCCACTGTGCATGGTTTAGGCGAAGATTGTTCTTGTTCAACCTCCTGTAACTCACTTTCAGAAACTCTAGAATCCCACTTTTAGCCTCTTACAAATTTTAAATAACTACAAAAGCGACTTGAAAGATACATTAGGAATAGAAACAAGTCAAGTCAGTGTTACTAGCCTCAAGTGTTAGAATGATATCTTCGTTGTAGTCGTTACTTCTTAACATTCTTCAGGTCTTCAGAGTAATACTTGTAAGTCTCAACATTCCTAGACTTTCTAGTCTAACCTAAACGAAGTTGACTCTAGTAATTAGTCAAGCGACTCTAGATGAGTTTTGATACTAAAATATGACAACCAAACTTGACATACCAACGCTTTGTGGGTTCAACTGAGTAATGCTCTAACAACTTGAATATCAGGCACGTCATTGTCATCGTAAAATAAATACCCCAAAAACCGACAACAATGTAGATTATATAGCACATAAAACAAGTGATATCCGAATAGCCGAAACCATATTTTAATATTTGTTGAGCTCATTTCCAATTGGACGAACCACATGGAAAAATAAAAGCACATGAGAAAACTTACATAAATACACATTACCACTAGACGGTTAGCTTGTCGACATCATCCAATACATGAGGCATATGTTTGTCAACATGCTCTTGACATTTCAGTTAGCCTTGTTTGTTTTGCACTGGTATTTGTCATTAACTTGCCTGGCCATTTTCAAGGATGCTCTGTAATAATTTGGGATACATAATAAAACAAATAGGGTTATTAAGAAGTAATATCCAAAACCCCTTGCTCACCGACTTTTCATAATGGCTAACATGCCCTTGACTAATTAGTGTTAATTAGTTATTAGAAATATATTAGCTAGTAAATTTTATTGGTTATATAGTTAGCATGTGTTGGAAATAACAGTTTTATTTTTTTAGAAAGAGATATTGTGTTAGAGAAGAAGAAGAAGTTGGGCAAACCATTGAAACAAAACTAGGTCTTATTGATTTTGGTAATAAAGATGGATGAGTATGAAGGAGTGGGAGTATCTTCATCCTGCACACAAGATAGTATTACCATTATGGCGATTAAATATGACGATTTAGGTATTTGTTGGATGATCCAAATTTTTGTAGTGAAACCCTAAATGATGATTTTTGTGGAAAAAATATGAAGAATCACACCCCAAATGAAGAAAATAATGCATCAAACAAACATGTATTCTTTTAAAAATCAGTATTCATACCGACCGATTCTAGTTAAAATAAATGTCATTTTTTCTGTTTTTTTCAACCCAGAATCAGTCGATGTGAACATTTATATCGACCGATTTTGTTGAAAGAAAATGTCATTTGTTTTGTTGGATTTTCAAGCTATAATCGGATGATATGGAACTTTATATTGGTCATTCATAAAAATACGCCGATATAAATGTCCATATTAACTGATTTTACGTAGTTTTGAGCAATTGCAGGAAAAAATTGCTAGTTTTTTTTAGCCACAATCGATTGATGTTACCATCTACATACTTTTCGATTATAAAGTTTCAATAGTCTCAATCAGCCGATGTTATGTACCATGATTGCTAATTGGTGGTGTTAAGTAAGAATTTGTCGGTGGTTTTGATAATAATGTGACTGGACATAACATAAAGAGAACATGTGCGGTTGTTTTGTTAATAATACACACGGACTATGTTATTTGTATAAGTACCCGGTTGTTTTTATATAATTCTTCTTTTGTAACACAATCGGTAGATTCTTCGTGTTCTTGTGGATGAAGAACACGAACACAGAATCGGTATACGTGTAAATCGTATACGCCGATTCTAGTTTGATGTTCTTAAAAAAAAAATCTTAAATTTTTTCATGTCTTGATGATAAATGAACACTAGTTAATTTCACATCTAACATAATATTTTACTACGGACCAACACTAATTAATCAGTGGAAAATTAGCCATTAACGAAAATAGTTGGATAAGAAATTTCTTATTTTACTTCATAATGACTCTATCCAATCTTTTAATGGTAGGCCTCAAATAAATAGGGTAGGCCTCAAACTAGTCAGGAAAATAAAATTGTTTTTGTCACAAAAAAGCATTTTTACTCATGTTTTTATATTCCGGATAGCTGTTTGTGCCGCCTTATTGGTTTCCACTTGTTAATTGTGGACAAAAATTTATACAAAAAGTTGGTTATTTTAGAATTGTTTTCTTGTTGCCCTTAAATTTTTCCTTTTGGATACTCCCTTCGTCAAAGTTATAAAGTTTTTTTTTTTTCTTTTTTCTTTTTGCTGAGAAAACACCTTAACTATATATTAACTTAAAAGATAATTACAAACATTCAACAAGGGTTCCCTCCTGACCAAATTGTTCAAAAAAGAAGGAAAAGAGACCCGACATCCTTCATACAGTACTTCCTAGCTCGGCGTGCAATTCGATCAGCTAGTTTGTTTTTGGTACGTTTAATGTGTTATGTTGTCGATGTTTTAGGAAGAGTCTAGAATATTCTAGAGGTTTCCTTGTTTGCCTAAGTTAAGGAGTTTCCTGATTTAACTATGTTTGAGGTTTCCTAGTATGAGGTTTCCTAGTATAACTCATATATTTGGAACTCAAGTTTGTGGTTTCCTAGTATAACTCTTATACTTGGAACTAAAGTTTGTAACCTATATAAATAGGTGTACAAGTCTTAAGGAAAAATACACAACAGAATTTAGAGGAGAATTCTCACAATTAGAGAATTTTAGGGTTTAGAACGTTTCTTTCTAGAGAATTATTTTGGTGTTTGTAAACAGCATCCTGCTGGCCATAGTTGTGGTTTAATTCTCTGTAATTTGTTCTATAATAAGGGTTGATCGTAGTCATTTGTGTACGTAGGCACATTGCCGAACAACGTTAAATCTTGTGTCTTTCTTGTTTCGTTTAGCGCATCTTATTTATGTTTTCTTTAGTTTCTACGTTGATCCAAATTGAAAAGACGAGGGTACCCAAATACACCACAATCTTTAAATTATCCACCTATAAGTCCTCTTACCGAAAGTGATTGTCTATGGACAAAGTCGAGACAATATGACAAACCGGTATTCACACTTTGTGTGACCTTCTATGGATACGAGATCGAGACAATACAACAATCAAAGTGTGATTACTTGATAATAGGTTCGGACTTAACCAAACTCTATAGGATCACTAACAAGTAAAGCGGAGTTAACGTTTGTGTATTTTACTTCTAATTATAATAAATAATTATAATTGCGGAAATAGAAAAGTAAAAGACACAACAAGATTTTGTTAACGAGGAAAACGCAAATGCAGAAAAACCCAGGGACCTAGTCCAGAATTGAATACTCTCAGAATTAAGCCGTTATACAAAATCTAAACCAACTTCGTATAGTTGAGACCAAGCAACTAACCCTAGTTAACTTAGTTTCTTCAGTATCCCTGCGCTTTCGATATTCGATAAGTGCACGCACTGGAACAATTCCTTTGGATCGTATTCCAAACAGTAAAGGAACAACAAATCTGTTTGGTAACAACTCTAATGATTCTTTCCAGATAAAGATATCTCAAGTCATTTGCAAACGCTTTTCCGTTTAAACTAATAAAACTCCTTTGCCTGGTTAGATCAATCCAATCTCTATTACCTAAGTAATAAGATTCGGATTTGTAACTATCAAGATAGATCTCAAGAGAACTATTAGGTGTTACCGATCTCACGCAACTAATTAATCGAATAAATCCGATTATAGTTGGATCCCAGCCGATCAAGGTTTGTGCTACACAAAGATATGAGAAACCAATAAGAAATCTTCTTCATCTTCAAATCTTCTTTAATCTTCAATTAAACCTGCACAACACCACTTGAATCTCTTGTGATCAATCACGCAGAGAGCGGAGTCTGTTAACCATGGATTATCACAAGATAGATGTCTTTAGATCTACAAACAGTTCTAAATATACCGTCGATACTTCGATCTAGTTTGAGTGAATCTTATATCAGAAGAGAAGATTCTCAAGAATAAACAAACTAGGTGCAATCAAAGTTCAACAACCTTCAGTCACTCAAATCAATCGAAAACTAATAAACTGCAATTACCTAGTTTTCCACCAACGGTACTCGTAGAGCTTCTTGATCCCACAGAAGTCTTAAACGAGCGATCGTAAGAGATTTCTCCTAATTAGGGTACTATCCTCTCCGATTAGACGACTCCACCAGAAACAACAAAAAGATGAAGTTTGCCTGGCTCTTAGGATAGTTTGCTAGAAATGCAAACTTAGGTATTTATAGACCAAGGATGTTTGGACACCAAGGAATTTCCAAAACCGAAAGTATTCTCAAGATATGCAATAAATGCCTAATTGGTTTTCATAATTCCTGGAAATGCTTTGTCCAATATTTTCCGAAATCTCTCAATAGAAAATCTCCAATTAGTAAATGCATATTACTAATTTTTATTCTCTAAAGATATGCATTTAATTGTTGGTAATTAAAGCATATAAAACTAACAACCTTATTTTATTTCGGACCGGAATTTTCTTGAGTAATTAAGGAATATCTTTGAACAATAAAACATAAGAGTTACTGTTCGTGTTCAAAGTATGTTGACATCTTTTCTTTGTAAATAATTTTTCATATTTACAATCTTGGAATTGATTATACCACACTTCCAAACAAGTTTAGAATTGGTTCATCTGTATTCCAAGACAAGTATGTGATTAATTAAATATCAAAACACACTCATGGGTTCAATCGGTTCTACCAATAACTAGGATCGGTTATACCTTAATATGAAATACTTGTGATCGGTCACACAAGTTACCAGAACCGGTTACATCAGTTACAAGGATTGGTTACGTCAATTACCAGGACCGGTTACCATATACTCATGGTATTGCTTGTGATTGGTCACACCAGTTACTAGGATCGGTTACACCAATTACCAGGATCGGTTACACCAATTACTAGGACCGGTTACACCAATTACAAGGATCGATTACATAACTCTTTTGTGATCGGTCACACGAATTACTAGGATCGGCCACACCAATTACAAATATCGATCATACCATCTCAGGTGATTACTTAGGATCGGTTACACTAATTAATCAAAACTAGTCATACCAAATCATAAGTCAGGCATTGTGATTAGTTATACCAAGATATATAACAAGTTATGATCGGTTCTACCAACTCACACATATTGGTAATCCAAAGATATGCAATGAATAACAATACCAATCACGCATATCAGTTTTCTTCCCAAGCCAAAGGCGACGCTGCCAAGCTCAATCACGCTGGCAACAATGAGTCCGATGGATAATCGTAAAGGGTCAAGAGAGATTTTAGAAGGGGAAGAAGCTAAAGAAATCAGAGTTGCACATTTGTGTTAAGTTTTGAACGAGTTCTTAAGCTAGAGAATGGGTGCTGCCATTGATCTTTGAGTACTGAATGAAGGATAAAATTGATATATTGACGGTTATGACGATTCAGCAAGATCGGCTTTGATTAGAACATGAATCTATAATAGTTTGGGTACATAAATCAAGCTGGGAAGACAAGGAATATACAAGTTCTCCTATTGATAAATGATGATGAACAGAGGCCATTGAAGTACGTTTTAGATCTTATGAATGATTGTAGTTGTTCGAGTTTGCGATAATCTGAATGAAATTGCAGGGAAGGAGATGGAATGGCCTTAGAAGTCACCAGCAGTTTCATATCTGCATCACCAGCGAACTGCACGAGAAATATTTGTAAAAAGGCCCAAAGGACCCGTGCCTCCATCCGAGTCTACCATGTCTTGAATTACTGTGTACAAAGGGTTTGGGAAGGTTTATTTGGCACTAGTTAGGACTTGATTCATAAGATTACAGGTAGTTGGACTGGTTGGTGATTTGGGTTTTGTTTTGTGACCAGAAATACATGGAACGATGTTGTTTAACGTTGAATACATGAGAGATAATGGTAGTGAAGGTCTGGTTGTCTGAGTTCGAGTTTTAGAAAGAAGTTGGAGTTGAGATGTTGATAGTAAGCTGTGATTGTTGTTGGTACATGAGAACCAATTGATCTCAAGTAGAACATGGAAAGCTCGAGTCTGTCAAGGTTGTAGAAAGAACCAGTGTTGACCGAGCATAACA
>JAJJMB010008951.1:695492-760782 GCA_023531105.1 Papaver atlanticum | reverse complement strand
GTGGAGTCAAGATGATGATCAATTGGTTGCACCGTGGCTGTGACTGATAACGAACGAGGTTGGAAATGGGATCACTGCCACTTACCGGTGGTAGTTGATGGAGTTGAGTGTTATCGATGGAGAAGCTATAAACGAAACAGAGATGATGTGGTGTCGTGATGATCTGGCGATGATGGAAGTGAAGAATGGTGGTTGCCCGAATCTAATAATGGAGCTACTATGGAGGTCTAGGGTGATATTCTACTGATGGACGTGGCTTAGTTTAGCAGAGAACAGGTAAGATGAGTTCGAGTAAAGATGAGGTGAGAAGGAAAAGAAGTTGAAAACTCCAAAAAAGCTACGGTGAGGTTTTACTACCGTATGTAAACACAGGGAGAAAAAAGAAGGAATTTGCCGTGAAAAGTGAGATACACTGTCAGTCTCCTGTGACTGACAGTTGTGAGGATATTTTGGCTGGAATTTTTTCCACCGCATGAACCCATTCGCTGCTGCAGTTACATGACCAATTTTATTCCTTTGGAAGTGAATTGTTTATGGAATCAGGGTGCATCTCAAGTTTCGGCAGGAGTTTGCAACCTATTTTGATCGGGGTGTGATGCACGGGACACAATTCTTAAGGAGGTGCACTTTCTTATCTTAGCTAGGTTTCCTAGTTTCTTCAAGAAAAGGCTACAGATTTTATATATAGGGAAGCTTATATACAATTTGATATATCTTGTACTCACCGGTTTTCTCCCCCTTAGGGGGGAGAACTATCTCTTTTCTATATTCTTTTGATTGTTAAGGATGAATTCAATGTTTTAAACGTGAAACTCAATTATTACAAGTTTATTTTATGTTTTAAAGTTAATCATTGTGGATTGTTTTTACAAAATTGAAGGTATATGATTGATTCTTAGATTGATTTGAGTGCGCAACTAGATTAGTCTATTAATTATTCTAATGCTAGTAGAGATTTGAACGATCCATAATTGTCCTTTATCTCCTACACAAGTAGAGATCGCGAGACCTTGCGGAGGGATTCTGTGGAGCAATTACGAGTAAAGACAACACTAGTAAGTGGACCGAGCGTACTGAGTTTAATTGCTGGGATCAACCTAAATTCACAAACCCTAAAGCATTCGATTAAGTTACACTTTGTAAGCGAACCTCAAGGCGGCTCAGTTGGATAGAATCTGGTAGTCGAGCGCTTCCGTATCCAGTGACAACATGAATTTTTGGGATAGCTAAGCGTACCTGCTATTCTTCAGTTGGTGACAATTGATTCTAACAAGAGATAAACGGGTACACTGTTGAGTTAACAGTTAGCAACGGCGAAGGATTTCTTAATTATCATCATCTTTTTCTTATTATCCTTTTTATTCTTCTTTATATCAACCAACTACCCTTCTTTTATATTCTCGCTAATTCAGATAACATATCAATTGCATTACTCCTCGTGGGAACGATCCTCACTACCGCTTTATTACTTGTTATTTAGTGGGAAACATCTTATTATTTTGTTTACTAAATGACGCTCATCAAATTGGCGCTGCTGCCGGGGAGTAATTGCTAATTGATTTGTTATTCGTTTTGGCTTAAAGTTTTTGTGGGTGTATCTCTTGTAAACCCTCACGAGACTATAACTCGTCCACTAGGGACACGTAGGGGTTTAAAGGCTTGTTAGACATGCTAAGTGTAACCGTATCCTCAACGAAAGGGAGTTGTATTTTATTTTGTTTGCTCGAGGACTAACAACGTCTAAGTATAGGGAATTTGATAGGTGTTTAAAAACACCTCTCTAAGTATCGATTGGTTATGCTTTCTTAGCTAGTTTTCTTGTGAAATTTTATTATTAGCTTTCTTTTATATTTTATGGGAATTTTGGAGTTTATTCCCGAAAAGAACAAGAAATCGTCCAATTGGCCAAAAAAGAGGTAGAATTAACATTGCATGGGAAACCATTACTGGCAGTCGTGTGGGTGTTAAGTATCAATCAGCTGAAATCCATTATGAATTACTGGAGGTAGCCAAAGAAGGCAGCCATTTGGTTCTTAACGGGTTTACTATAGGCACCCGCTAAAGTTACTCAGGGCCACCATACTCTTTGCCTTAATCTGACACCAGAGAAACTTGGTCGAGTCCGGACTGGTTTACTACACAGATCAGTTTTCTTCCCAAGCCGAAGGCGACACTGCCAAGTTCAATCACGCCGGCAACAATGAGTCCGATGGATAGTCGTAAAGGGTCAAGAGAGAATTTCGAAGGGGAAGAAGCTAAAGAAATCAGAGTTGCACATTTGTGTTAAGTTTTGAACAAGTTGTCAAGCTGGAGAATGGGTTCTTCCATTGATCTTTGAGTACCGAATGAAGGAGAAAATTGATATATTGACGGTTACGACGATTCAGCAAGATGGGCTTTGATTAGAACTTGAACCTATAATAGTTTGGGTACAGAAATCAAGCTGGGAAGATAGGGAAGATACAAGTTCTGCTATTGATAAATGATTATGAACAGAGGCCATTGAAGTACGTTTTAGAGCTTATGAATGATTGTAGTTGTTCGGGTTTGCGATAATCTAAATGAAATTGCAGGGAAGGAGATGGAATGGCCTTAGAAGTGTTGAAAATATATTCTTTAAAACAAAATTCTATTTCCATTTATTATTTTTTATTAAAGTTATTTTTCATAATCTTAATGATACTCATAAAAGAAAATTATTTTTTTCATAAATTCCTTGACCGTTTCAGGTTACAAGAGTAATGGTTTATATTAAACCATATTAATGTTTCATTAAAACTTTATTAAAAACCCCATTGACTATAAATCAGATTTTTGGTTGGAAAAAAAATGGAAGAGATTTTTTCTTTAATGTTTTGGAGTTTTTTTCTAAAGAAAAATTAGAATTTTTGAGAGAAAGAAAACTAGTGTATGATTATCACTTGTTTTCTACAAATTTGATTATAAGCAAGAATTGAAGTGTACAAGTATCACATACTCTCAAGTGCAAGAGTGATTGCGAAAGAGAATTTACTCGGCTGTTTTATCCTGGGGAGACGCGACATGGAAGAACTGTTTGCACAATTTTGGGAAGAGCCGCGAAACGTCTTAAAGAGAGCGACCTGGTCGTGACTCAGCTATAACATTTTTTATTTTATTTGTTTGGTTTGTGATTTTTTTGCAGGCGGATTTCGGCAATTGTTCCAACAAGAAGTCACCAGCATTTTCATATCTGCATCACCAGCGAACTGCACGAGAAATGTTTGTTAAAAGGCCTGAACGACCTGTGCCTCTAGCCGAGTCTGCCATGAGTAACCATGTCTTGAATTACCGTGTACAAAGGGTTTGGGAAGGTTTATTTGGCACCAGTTAGGACTTGATTCATAAGATTACAGGTAGCTGGAGTTGTTAGTGATTTGGGTTTTGTTTTGTGACCATAAATACATGGCACGATGTTGTTTAACGTTGACAACATGGGAGATAATGGTAGTGAAAGAATGGTTGTCTGAGTTCGAGTTTTAGGAAGGAGTTGGAGCTGAGATGTTGATAGTAAGCTGTGATTGTTGTTGGTTGATGAAAACCAGTCGAGCTCAAGTCGAACAGGGAGATCTTGAGTCTGTCAAGGTTGTAGAAAGAACCAGTGTTGACCGAGCATAACAGAGAAGAACTCGGGATGATGGTTGATCGTTGCTGTAATGGAAGTGGAAGATAGGTTATCAGTGACGGTGTTCGAGAAAAGAAGATGCAGGGAGAGCTTGAGAAGTTCGTGTTCGAGTATGATAATAAAGGTGATGGTGGAAGATTAGATGAAGACTGAAGAGGTATCGAAACAGAGCTTAGAAGTGGTGGAGTCAAGATGATGATCAATTGGTTGCACCGTGGCTGTGACTGAGAACGAACGAGGTTGGAGATGGGATCTCTGCCACTTACTGGTGGTAGTTGATTGAGTTGAGTGCTGTCGATAGAGAAGCTATAAACGAAACAGAGATGCTGTGGTGTCGTGATGATATGGCGATGATGGCAGTGAAGAATGGTGGTTGTCCGAGTCTAAGAATGGAGCTACTATAGAGGTCGAGGGTGATATTTTACTGATGGACGTGGCTTAGTTTAGCAGAGAACAAAGAAGATGAGTTCGAGTAAAGATGAGGTGAGAAGGAAAAGAAGTTGAAAACTTCAGGAAAGCTACGGTGAGGTTTTACTAATGCATGTAAACGGGAAAAAATGGTTTAGTCTAAAAACGCGTCAAAAAGTACGGATTAGTCCATTCCTAGTTAACTAGGTACAGTTTACTGATGGACGTGGCTTAGTTTAATGACGCAGGATGTGGCCTAGGTAGTTTTATTTTCCATAGGTTGGGTGTTTCTATTCAAAAAGGAGTTGGTGCCCAACTTGTTGCTAGGTTGCCAACCAAAACCTCCTTTGTGTAATAATATTCCTTAAATCATTTAAAATACGGAAAATCCATAAATAACCCTCCTGATTTACAATTTAGTCCAAATATTTGCAGTTTAGTCCAAAATGACTTACGATGATGTCAACAATTTTAAATAATATAAAAATAATTAAATTTTTTTTTATCTTTCGAATCGTTTGTCTAAAATTCGAAAACTTTATATATTCGGAAAGCTCTTTTCGAGATCTACAAAAAGAGTACCCATATGACTATATAATTCTCATTTTTTTTAATCTTAGTTTACACTGGTGAACAAACATTTACATATTTACAAAAATCCATAAAATCCAATGACAAGACAAGGTGCACCAGTTTGTACACCACATACAACTTGTTTGTGTGCCCCCTCGTACTGAACTTGTTTCATTACAGCCGCAGACTAATTATATTCAAATAAAAGTGACCTGCAGTTTCAAACACGATGAATACATTATCCAACCAATTCATTAGAATGCAATTTAATGTATTACGAAACCATATGAACTAGTCCAGTGACCCATAACTCCAAAAAGATTATCAATACAAACACAATCTCTGCTAATATAATTGAACCAATTGATAATGTAAGGTAAATAGAATAATGTAGAATCAAACCTCAATAACTCGATAGAATGGTTTGATGATCGAGAACGATCAAACTTGTCATGTAGCATTGCAATCTCAGGATGGTAATCATGTGGCTCTGTGATCTGAGGATGGTAAACTGATAATGTAGCTATGCAATCTCCGAATGGCTGGATTGACAATATTTTTGTTACTGTGTCATTCTTCATATTCCCTAAATCAAAACCCAGAAATGAATATATCAGGATTACATCATGTCCAAAGAGATAGCAAGGCAAACTTCAGCAGAAATTTGCACTCTATTAATTTCCTCAAACTTCTCCTTGATGCTAGCCAGCCGGGGTGGAAACTAAAGATAAGAACGCTAAAGCTGATGAATTAACTGTCGTCCGGCATCAATCATTCTGGTTAGAAAGAATACCTCCACAAAGTTAAGCATCAAAAGCATAAAATGGAGTACAGTAAAAGTGGACCAAACATGGTTTGCATCTAACTATGAATCCGTGCATACTAACCCCAAAAATACATGGTTGTTAAAAAACCACTCATTAAATAATCAAAAGGTGTACGTTAATGTACACATTAAGAATTCAATATTAAAAGGCCCCTCTGGAGAAAACTTAATTAACCCATTACGGTTTCAATAATAAACCTAAAGCAAAAAGGCTACAACTGAGACTGTTACAAAAAAATTAGCTGTTTTGAAAACTGGTGTACCAAAAATTACATTGCGTACAACTGGTGCACAAATAAATACACCTCGTACAATCGAGAGAATCTACCAGATTATATTCACAAATTCTACAAGGAAATGAATAAATAGTTAGAATTTACCTTGCTAACTTTACTATTGTGAGATGCAACTCGTTTTGCTCCTGCCGATATTGTTACCTATTAATAAAAAGGTAAGAAATCATGACAAGCCAAGATGGGATGAAAGAAAACAAAAGATAAATAAAGTAGATGAACAAGGGTAACGGGAAAAATAGCAGTGAGCATATAATATATTTTGCACATCGACCATTCAAAATAGCTTTTGTACTACCGGTGACTCTCGACGTAGCTTCAACTGAAATTAACCTATGCTAATGATGCCGAAAAATCTCCTGAAAAGATATCCGTAAAAAAAAATGGTATAGACATGGAACAAAAGTCCCGAAAAGATATCCATAAATTTTTTTTGTTATAGATATGGAACAAAAGTTAAAAGTGGAAGTGAGTCTATTGTTGAAATTTTCTTCAACTGCTATGCGTCTCTTAGATATGGTCGTCATGATCTTCAACCTGAAAAATAAAATATTAGACGTCAATTAGTTGCTTTGAAGGAAAAAATATAAACAAAAACAACTAAATTGCAAAGATGTGCCCAACTTCACAAATAATAACATGTGTACAACTATGTACACCATAATAACAACGTGTGTATAAATATGTACACATTAATAATTACATCACTACTGTTATCACAATTGCTACATGTGTACAACTATGTACACCATAATATCAACGTGTGTATAAATATGTACACCATAATTAGCATCTGTAGATTGCAGTGTCTACTATCAGTAACTGTAGCAGCCGAATAATGCCATAACTACTGTTATCACAATTGTTACAAGTATTATATTTGTAATTCTCTATGTGCATGGCCACCCCCTCATTAGTTTTGATCTAAATGGAGTTTTGAAATTGCTGAATATCACTGGTCCCCTCGATACTCACATCACATCTAGTCTTCTACATTGGGTCATTTCAGCTTATGTTTAGTCCCTTTGTATAAATGAAACAAGTTTACTTATTAGTTTGAATTACTGCACCCCCACTACCGCCTACTTGTATATATTTTAAGGAAGTAACAAAAAGCAGGTCACCGGACTTTAATTTCTTATCATAAGAAACTATAACGTTGAATAAGAAACACACCTTTCTCCATCACCAGTCACAACTTTAACTACCACTACTTGGCCAGCAGCAATAAAAATGAAAATACCACTACTTGATAGCCGACAAACCTGCAGCTGGGGTTTGAAAGTCAACTCCACAAGTTACATATCCATTTGGAAGGTTAGATCCTCTTTGTTCAAAGTATGATTCAAGAATTTGAACTTGCCTTTTAGCCTCCACCACCTAAAAATCGAACATCATAGAAAACACAGCAAACAGATCAACTTAAACATCAATGGCACATTTAGAACCTTCAAGCAATATATTTTAACACAAAGTTCCTAATTCAGGCACTGTATAGAAAGCTTATAGGATTTGGATGCGTCTCTACTTTTGATTCTTCAAGTAGCTCCAAAATTATACACATCCGTCCACATCTGCAAATTGAAAGTAAAGCTGTGTAAGATACAATTGATAAGACATCATCATTTAAGCCAATTGATAAGCAAAAATAATAAGCATGTGTACAACTATGTACACATGAACAATCAACAAGTGTACAATTATGTACACATTAAGAATCAATATGTGTACAACTATGTACACATTGGAAGTTCAAGGATTAATATTCTACTATGATAACATTTAAAAAACACACCTTGAGCAACTTTTCAAGTAAGGGCAGCGCACATATCCGACGTCTGAAATGTCAGACGGGTCATGGTTCCTTCTCTTCTCTCTAGAACTAACTCTGGCAACATGAGAATGAATTGCACAAGAGGCACAGTAAAGCATTTTTGCATTACTATGCCAAATTTGAAAGTACTGAAAGAGATTGCAATCACCTTACTTTACATTTTTTGATCCTACAGAACGCCTTATGCTTCCCATTTCCCACCTTTTCCAATTCTAACACAATACCATCGTATCCCATCTCCCTGTGCATTATAAAGTATGTGTAAATTAATTATGGTTAAAACATGAACTGTTGTACTTGTACACTATTGAGCTAAAAGTCGGTGAATTACTTTCATAATTGTATGGAAAGAAAACTCATCTTAATAGTTATAGTGGTACACAAGTTCATAATAAGGTATAATCATACAAATGCTAGAGCATAATTACATATATAGATTTATAATAGTGATGAGATGAACTCTTGTTATAACACATTTGTATAGTTTTGAAAACTTCTCAAAATAATTGAACATATATAGGTTTATTAATTTCAGTCAATACAATCGAAATGTATACCTTCGAACCACTTCGAAGAGCTCCATACTCCATTTTCCCGGTAACTGCCAATTTCCTTAAAATTGTGACTTAATGACATCGCAGATAGGCACCCGCAAAGGCTTCAAGACATCTCCGATAGGAATTGTGGAGACAATCTCAACAAGCTTGAACCTGTACACAATTATAGTTTCCACCAACACCTAGAACAACCATATACTGTGTAAAAAATAGGCATATGCTATATAAAAAACAGATTGCAAGATATATATATATATATATATCGTGTACAATTGAGTGTACACACTATAAAAAATGAAGATTAAAATTACGTCTATCAATTCATCCCATGAACAAATTTCAGTGTGTTTCTAAAGCAAAAATAAAAAGACATTAGATTGAAAATTTACACACAATATTAATTTACGAGTTCCACCTGAAAATAAAAAACAAAAACTACTGAATTTTTTAAAAAAATCTCAATCATTTATAAGGATCTGAATCTCTATTTATCTAATTAGGCTTCAATTCAAAATTAAACAAGGAAAAAATAAATAATTTTTTGTCAAAATCAAAAACCTAAAATAAAAAATCAAATCGAGATAATTCAAAACAGCTCAATCATCAAGATACAAAACAATCAAGGTTAATTAAATTGAAAATAGTGATACAAGATCGAACATATTTTTGATCGATCAAAAAAGTAGACATCCAAAATCCAGAAAACAAATTGAAGAAGAGATAAATGAACAAGGAGTAATCAAAATTTAGATATTCACCCAAAAACTAACAGATCAAATGAACATTGATTCTCACATATAGAAATTCCGAGTCTCCTCCTTCATATCCGATCTGTACATAAGCCTCGCCACTAATCAGATGCAATCTCTTTTAATTTTTAGGGTTTCCGAGATACCTAGACCGAGAAGAAGACGGAGATCCTCACAATTTGAAAGGAGTAATCGATGAACAACTAAAACCTGAAATTTCATTGTCGCTGCAGAGCTCCCCGATTGATAACAGTGAAATGAAGAAATAAAGTGCAGACAAAACGATATAAGACTTTTATATGAGGGTCATTTTTGACACTAAATAAAAGCGTTTAGGACTGAATCGTCCATAAATGGACTAACTCGTTTTAAATTGTGTAAATTTGGACCCCAAAGTACTAGTCTTGGGAGGACAAGACTAAGTTGTCTAAAGCCCAACAAAAATGGGACTAAACGTTAATTTATACTATGTAAACACAGGAAAAAAAGAAGAAGAAGGAATTTGCCATGAAAAGTGAGATACACTGTCAGTCTCCCGTGACTGACAGTTGTGAGGATATTTGGGATGGACTTTTGTCCACTGCATGAACCCATTAGCTGTTGTAGTTACACGTCCAATTTTATTCCTTTGGACGTGAATTGTTTATGGAATCAGGGCGCAGCTCAAGTTTCGACAGGAGTTTGCAACCTATTTCGACCGGGGTGTGATGCACGGGACATAATTCTTAAGGAGGTGCACTTTCCTATCTTAGCTAGGTTTCCTAGTTTCTTTAAGAAGAGGCTACAAATTTTATATATAGGGAAGCTTAGATACAATTTGATATATCTTGTACTCACCGTTTTTCTCCCCCTTAGGGGGGAGAACTATCTCTTTTCTATATTCTTTTGATTGTTAAGGATGAATTCAATGTTTAAACATGAAACTCAATTATTACAAGTTTATTTCAAGTTTTAAAGTTAATCATTTTGGATTGTTTTTACTATATTGAAGGTTTATGATTGATTTGGGTGCGCAACTAAATTAGTCTATTAATTATTCTAATGCTAGTAGAGATTTGAACGATCCGTAATTGTCGTTTATCTCCTACACAAGTAGAGATCGCGAGACCTTGCGGAGGGATTCTATGGAGCAATTGCGAGTAAAGACAACACCAGTAAGTGGACCGAGTGTACTGAGTTTAACTGCTGGGATCAACCTAAATTCACAAACCCTAAAGCATTCGATTGAGTTACACCTTGTAAGCGAACCTCAAGGCGGCTCTGTTGGATAGAATCTGGTATTCGAGCGCTTCCGTATCCAGTGACAACAGGAAATTTGGGGATAGCTAAGCGTACCTGCTATTCTACGGTTGGTGACAATTGATTCTAATAAGATATAAATGGGTACATTGTTGAGTTAACGGTTTATAACGGCGAAAGATTTCTTAATTATCATCATCTTTTTCTTATTATCCTTTTATTCTTCTTTATATCAACCAACTACCCTTCTTTTATATTCTCGCTAATTTAGATAACATATCAATTGCATTACTCCTCATGGGAACGACCTTACTACCTCTTTATTACTTGTTAATTAGTGGGAAACATCTTATTATTTTGTTGAGTAAACGACGCTCATCAATAATGAAAAAGCGGGGGCCTAACAACCATACCCAATATTTTGCTTAGCAATCTGTATAGACTAACTCCAATATACTTTCAAGAGAATCAACAAGAAAGTCAGACTCAATCTTAAGAAAAATATAACCAAGAGTTATATCTTAATTTCTCAATTCAATCTGCAATCAAACAAATAGGAATTTGCGAGACCGATTGAATGAAATAACTTGGACGGTATCAAAAACAAATATCCAAGTGTCAATCAATTTAATCAACAACCCAAAGGTCGGATTCACAAACTGATTGAACTTACACACAACCTGTGATATTTCAATTATATAGAAAATATAATGCGGAAAAGAAATAACACAGACACCAGAAATTTTGTTAACGAGGAAACCGCAAGTGCAGAAAACCCCCGGGACCTAGTCCAGATTTTAACACCATACTGTATTAAGCCTCTACAGACACTAGCCTACTACAAGTTAACTTCGGACTTGAATGTAGTTGAGCCCTAACCAATCTCACACTGATAAAGGTACAGTCGCGTTCCTTACGCCTCTAAATCCTAGCAGGACTCTGCGTACTTAATTACCTTAGCTAATCTCACCCACAACTAAGAGTTTCGACGATCCAAAGTCGAAGACTTGATAAACCAATATGTCTCACACAGAAAAGTCTATTGAATAGATAAATCTTTCTCCCACAGAAATACCTAAGAGTTTTGTTACGTCTTTTGATAAATCAAGGTGAACAGGAACCAATTGATATACCTGACTTATATTCCCGAAGAACAGCCTAGTAATATCAATCACCTCACAATAATCTTAATCATATGGTAGCAAAATAAGATATTGTGGAATCACAAACGATGAGACGGAGATGTTTGTGACTACTTTTTATCTTGCCTATCGTAGATTAAATCTCGAGCAAATCTTAGAGAAGATAGTACTCAATCACGGTATAAAACAATAAGATCAAAACACGCAAGTACAGAGAAATAGTTGGGTCTGGCTTCACAATCCCAATGAAGTCTTTAAGTCGTTAACCTACAGGGTTTTGGAGGAAACCTAAGGTTAAAGGAGAATCGACTCTAGTCGCAACTAGTATCACACAGGAGGTGTGGGGATTAGGTTTCCCTGTTGCTAGAGTTCTCCCTTATATAGTCTTCAAATCAGGGTTTGCAATCAATGTTACCTTGGTAACAAATCATTCAATATTCACCGTTAGATGAAAACCTGATTAGACTCAAGCTAATATCTTTCAACCGTTAGATCGAACTTAGCTTGTTACACACAAATGAAAAGTGACTTCATTTAGATATGAGTAACCGTACCTAAACGTGTACACCTTGTTGGCTGAACAATAGTTAACCGAAGTTAGCCATATGAACATTTTCATATCAACCTTATTCATCTTAACCATAACTAGTTCAAATGACTCAAATGAAACTAGTTCTAGAGTTGTTCAATTGTTTATATTCTCATAAAAGTATACAAGACACAATTGAAGCAAAATCGATTTTGATTCACTCGAATCAATTCATGAACATTATAGCCACGGTTTGCAAAGGATTGCATTCCTTATTATATAAATGTATTAGTTCATGAACAAACCGATTTTAGAACATAACCTACTCAAGTATGCGAACGGGTAGATAATACCTAAGTGTCCGTACCAAGTTTGGGTTCGCCAGTATGCGAACGGGTACGCATACCATCCAAACTCAGTTAAATCCCGGAACTTGAAACTCACGCCAGTACGCATACCGGTATGCATACTGAGTTCCCGGACTTTCATAAACCAACCAGTACGCATACGGGTATGCATACTATGGTTCCCGAACTTGGAATATCTTGCAACAGTCAGCATACAAGTATGCATACTGTGCTATATCCAATCATGGTTATTTATTCTAAACTCCCATTTCAATCATTGAAACATTCTTAGAAGACGACAATAGCTATCTCACACAAACTATTAGCTTCAAAGAAATTTTCAAGTGATCAAATGATCAATATGAAACATTCCGAGTCTACATCAAATGACTGTCTCACACAAATCATGTAAGATGTTACAAGGTGATTTTCACATGATCATCTTTTGACTTTCGTCAAGAATATAAGATGAACTTGGTTAAAGCGAAAGCTTACCAACACATATTTTGAGAAATATGTAAGCGAGTTAAACTCAGCTCGAAATATCAAATGTGTATAATCGAAGTCTATATAGCTATACGACTTTTGTCTCAAATAGGAGATAGAGTAGATAGACTTTTGAGTGATAGATGAGTTCAAGTCTCCACATACCTTTTGTTGATGAAGTTCCACAAGCTCCCCTTGGTAGTTCTTCATCTTCAATCGATGAACGCCGTGAAATCTAAAGCTCAACTACACTTTATATCCTAATCCGAGACTTAACTATAAGTAGACTAGAAATCAAGACTTATAGTTTTGGCAACTAAACTTGAAAACAAGCTTGAGATAGCAACACTTGCGAGTTCGGCCGAGTAGTGCTCTAACAATCTCCCCCTTTGTCAATTTTAGTGACAAAACTATCAATACATATGGGATTACAAAATAAATAAACTTTGTAGCTTCTCATCCAAATGATTGATTTCCTTGGTTCTTAAACATTACTCGAAATCTTCATCACTTCCAAGTACTCTAGTGATTCCGAACGTGTTCAACTCAGCATCATAGTTTTTGAAGATCCGTAGCCATAACAATAATTCCACAAGACTGTTTTCTTATTGTTATGCAGTGTCATAGTATTATTACACATCATCAAAGTCCAATTGTATCACAACTTTGACAACAATACTATGGTGATATGTATCACCCCCCTTAGTCAATACTTCATCTCACATGAAAACCACTCCCCCTTACATAATGATCCGTAAACCATATGTATTTGTAGTGTGAACTATACATTAATTCTTCCCCTTTTTGTCAATATAAATTGGCAAAGGTACGAAAACTAGTGGGATCATAATGAAATTATCATAGAGATACTTCATGACTAAAAGAGAACATATCAACTTTGTTTCGATGATTTCACATAGTCGAAACTTAGTGTATTCATCAAGGAGTTTATAAAGATAGAAGAAAACTCCTACAATATTCCACAGCCGCACTCCCCACAAATATTTGGTAATCAAGCACAAGTTCAATTAAGAACTCTCCCCCATAAAATGTCATTCCCGAAAGAACAACAAGAGCGACCTTACTTTTACAAGAAAAGAATGATTTCTTTGGACATTAACAAATTACATGAGACATGAATTTGTATCCAGAAAACTCAATTAAATTAACCACAAGAGAACCCATGATTAATTTAATCGGAAATGCTCAACATAAGAGAACTTACGGAGCCACACAGTACTTTCACATAGAAGTGGATCAGGGAAAGATCAATACTGCGGAATATTCAAAGATTCATTCTATTTTTCATCAATAATTACATAAAGACGTATAATAGACTTAATCTTTGTAATCAAAAGTTCATCCTATCTTCCATCAATATTTGCATAATGACATAATAGGCTTAACTTTTGACATATATTGGAAAATCATAGTTCACGGATGCAAACACACCTATCCCATAACAATTTTTGCAATATATAAAACCAATAAAGATTAATGCTGCAAAATCATCTTCCAAATAAACTTTAGAATTTAAATAAATAAATCTAAAAACATTGCAAAATGAAAATCATTGGCAATAACTATGTGTACTCACAATAATTGCTATTACCCTAGTTATCCTTTTTAAAACACAAGAATAAATTCTCATAAGAAGTTTCCTAGACATTAAGACCTTTGAAAAATTCTTTATCGTCCCCGAACTCCTTGTCGTCAACAGCCATAGGAACATAAGGTTCATGAAGATAGGAGTCAATTTAAACAAACCTTCTTGACTGATGCCGAACCAGGGCCTTCTGAATTTCAAGAGTCCTAAAAACAATAGACTTTATTTGCTGTATCTCCTTTCTTGTTTCCTTCACCTCTTCAAAAACACCAGAAAACTTCTGAAGATTTGATGGAACATCCCTTGGTTTCCTCACATTCCTCATTTTTCTTTTCAAGGAAGAGGGTACCGGAGATTTATCTTTTTCCTTCATGATTGCTGGCTTGAAAATCATATTAACCTCTTTTCCATCAGAAGTCATAATGCTTGGAGTCTCCATACAAATATGGGTTTTTGAGAGAAATTCACAAAACAACCTCTACAAGCAAACTTGTGATAAAAAGAGTTTTTCAGAAATAAAAAAGGAATGTAGGGTTGCAGAACCTTTTAAAGTAAGCAGATTCACGTACGCATAACTCATAACCCTAAAGAAGGAAGAATTGTCGATATTACCCCTTTTTAATGAACCAACATGGAGACTTCTCTTCAATACCAATCTAGGATATGAAAAGATCAACCAAAACAATTTTTTTTCTTTTCTTTTTCTTAAGACCTGTAAGTGCATAACTCTTGTCTCTTTGGGATCAGGCACTTGAGACAAGATGCACAGCCAACACAATTAAGTTGTGTTGGGGTGAACAATAATCTGTCCACCATGAACCTTTTGGAAAGAGCTCCTAAAACCCTATTTCACAGAGTGTTTAGACCGTGTTCTTTTCTGAAGTGGTCTAACTTTTTCTTTAGAAATTAATTTCTTCAGAGAAGAGTTGAGTTTACATACCTCAGATGACTTCTGAACAAGTTTAAGCTTGTTTGCTAATCGATTTGCTCTCCGTTGAAGTTTATTGATATATCTTATTTTATGTTTGTACTTGTAACACTTAGAGAGTTCATGACCCGTAAAAATACAGTAAGAACATGTCAATGTGGAGGACGGTTCAGACACCATAGCGGAGCAAGCTGCTAGACAAATTGTGGTACCTGAAACATTAGAAAAAGGATTTCCAGTAGATAGAGACAAATCCATTTTATCCTCCAAAATAGTTGAAGATGTTTCTCCAGGAAACATATCAAGATTGATGTGAGTATTGCTACAATTATCAAAATCAATATTTTCAGCAAGGAGCGCAACACTTGATATTTCATCTTCATTTGAATCATAGTGATCATACATTTCATCAAGAGTTGCATTAAGACCTTTGTTCCCAGTGTATTTTCTACGATTTGGACACTCATTGGAAAAATGACCAAAACCTTTACACTTGAAGCGCTGAATCATATCCTCATCATCGGTATCGACTGTATCCCTGTTTTTAGGAGGAACACGGTCATGAGGTTTAAATGATGATCTAGGCTTATCTCTGACGAACCATTTACTTCTCTTCAAAATAAGATCTCTAAACTGTCTTGTGATCAGAGAAACTGAGTTATCAAGATATTCATCTAATGAATCAGTCTCACTAGGATCATACACAGAGTTGCCAACATATTTACTTTTTTCAAGTAATTTTGTGTTCTTTTGTACTTTGAAAGCAACATCCTTTCCAGATTTGGATGTATGCTCATGATCAAAGATCTTTAACTTCCCAACAAGAGTATTTCTAGATAAAGTATTAAGGTTATTTCCTTCAACGATGGCATGTTTCTTAGAATCGTATTTGGATGGCAACGATCTGAAAATTTTCATCACAATGTCCTTTTCAGGAATAGTCTTACCCAATGCAAAATATGCATTAACAATTGCAGACACTTTGTGATTAAACTTATCAAATAAATCTTCATCAGCCATATGAAGGTTTTCCCAATTAGAATTTAGGTTTTGAAGCCTAGCTTCCTTTTCAGAGGTATTCCCTTCGAATACAGTTTCCAAGATATCCTACGCATCTTTAGACCGAGTGCACGTAGTCACATGGTGCCGAAGATATGGTAATGGAATGAATGATAGCATTTAAGTCGTCAGAATTTTGCTTTGCATCGAGAATCTCGTTAGGTTCATATCTACCAATATCCTTTGCAATAGAAACACCGTCTACTGTAACCATTGGAGGATCATAGCCATTAACAACATAAACCCATGATTGAAAATCACGCGCTTGAAGAAAGGCACGCATAACAATTTTCCACCATAAGTAATTTGAGCCATCGAAGACTGGTGGTACGTTTACTGAGATAACACTTCTGTCCATAGAGTCAGATCGCTACAAACACAGACTTATAAGGTCTTAAACGTGTTTTCCTCCTCTGATACCCATTGAAAAAGCGGGGGTCTAACAACCACACCCAATATTTCGCTTAGCAATCTATATGGACTAACTCCAATATACTTTCAAGAGAATCAACTAGACAGTCAGACTCAATCTTAAGAAAAGTATATCCAAGAGTTATATCTCAATTCAATATGCAATCAAACAAATAGGAATTTACGAGCCCGATTGAATGAAATAACTTGGACGGTATCAAAAACCAATATCCAAGTGTCAATTAATTTAATCAACAACCCAAAGGTCGAATTCACAAACTGATTGAACTTACGCACAACTTGTGATATTTCAATTTTATAGAAAATATAATACGGAAAAGAAATAACACAGACACTAGAAATTTTGTTAACGAGGAAACCTCAAATGTAGAAAAAACCCGGGACCTAGTCCAGATTTGAACACAACACTGTATTAAGCCACTACAGACACTAGCCTACTACAAGTTAACTTCGGACTGGAATGTAGTTGAGCCCTTACCGATATCACACTGATCACGGTACAGTCGCGTTTCTTACGCCTCTAAATCCCAGCAGGACTCTGCGCACTTGATTCCCATAGCTGATCTCACCCACAACTAAGAGTTGCTACGACCCAAAGTCGAAGACTTGATAAACCAATCAGTCTCACATAGAAAAGTCTATTGAATAGATAAATCTGTCTCCCATAGAAATACCTAAGAGTTTTGTTCCGTCTTTTGATAAATCAAGGTGAACAGGTGCCAATTGATACACCTGACTTATATTCCCAAAGAACAGCCTAGTAATATCAATCACTCCACAATAATCTTAATCATATGGTAGCAAAATAAGATATTGTGGAATCACAAACGATGAGACGGAGATGTTTGTGACTACTTTTTATCTTGCCTATCGTAGATTAAATCTCGAGAAAATCTTAGAGAAGATAGTACTCAATCATGATAGAAAACAGCAAGATCAGAACACTCAACTACAGAGAAACAGTTGGGTCTGTCTTCGTAATCCCAATGAAGTCTTTAAGTCGTTAACCCACAGGGTTTTGGAGGAAATCTAAGGTTAAAGGAGAATCAACTCTAGTCGCAACTAGTATCACACAGGAGGTGTGGGGATTAGGTTTCCCAGTTGCTAGAGTTCTCCCTTATATAGTCTTAAAAACAGGGTTTGCAATCAATGTTACCTTGGTAACAAAGCATTCAATATTCACCATTAGATAAAAACCTGATTAGACTCAAGCTAATATCTTTCAACCGTTAGATCGAACTTAGCTTGTTACACACAAATGAAAAGTGACTTCATTTAGATATGAGTAACCGTACCTAAACGTGTGCACCTTGTTGGCTCAACAATAGTTTACCGAATTTAGCCATATGGACACTTTCATATCAACCTTAATCATCTTAACCATAACTAGTTCAAATGACTCAAATGAAACTAGTTCTAGAGTTGTTCAATTGTTTATATTCTCATAGAAGTATACAAGACATAATTGAAGCAAAATCGATTTTGATTCACTCGAATCAATTCATGAACATTATAGCCACGGTTTGCAAAAGATTGCATTCCTTATTATATAAATGTATAAGTTCATGAACAAACCGATTTTAGAACATAACCTACTCAAGTATGCGAACGGGTAGATAATACCTAAGTGTCCGGACCAAGTTTGGGTTCGCCAGTATGCGAACGGGTACTCATACCATCCAAACTCAGTTAAATCCCGGAACTTGAAACTCACGCCAGTACGCATACCGGTATGCATACTGAGTTCCCGGACTTTCATAAACCAATCAGTACGCATACGGGTATGCATACTATGGTTCCCGAACTTGGAATATCTTGCAACAGTTAGAATACAAGTACGCATACTGTGTTATATCCAATCATGGTTATTTTTTTTAAGCTCCCATTTCAACATTGAAACATTTTTAGAAGACGACAATAGCTGTCTCAAACAAACTATTAGCTTCGAAGCAATTTTCAAGTGATCGAATGATCAATATGAAACATTCCGAGTCTACATCAAATGACTGTCTCACACAAATCATGTAAGATGTTACAAGGCGATTTTCACATGATCATCTTTTGACTTTCGTCAAGAATATAAGATGAACTTGGTTAAAGCGAAAGCTTTCCAACACATATTTCGAGAAATATGAAAGCGAGTTAAACTCAGCTCGAAATATCAAATGTGTATAATCGAAGTCTATATAGCTATACGACTTTTGTCTCAAATAGGAGATAAAGTAGATAGACTATTGAGTGATAGATGAGTTCAAGTCTCCACATACCTTTTGTTGATGAAGTTCCACAAGCTCCCCTTAGTAGTTCTTCGTCTTCATTCGATGTACGCCGTGAATTCTAAAGCTCAACTACACTTTCTATCCTAATCCGAGACTTAGCTATAAGTAGACTAGAAATCAAGACTTATAGTTTTGGCAACTAAACTTGACAACAAGCTTGAGATAGCAACGCTTGCGAGTTCGACCGAGCAGTGCTCTAACAAATAAGTTGGTTTTCGATGATGTGGTCTCTGCTTTACAAGCTAATGATGAAGCACGAGTCGAGGGATTGTTTGTTGATAGAGGAAAGAATGGTAATAAGAAGTCGAGGTCAAAGAATTGTTCCAAAAAGAGCGATATTGAGTGTTATTATTGTCGAAAAACTGGTCATATTAGGGCTGATTATCTCAAGCTTAAGGCAAGAGATGAGAAACGTGAGAAATCAGATTCGAAGAATATTTTTGCTTCGGTTGCTAAATGCAGTGAAGTTTTAGAAGACCCAATGTGTGGTTTTGATGAGGAAGTGTTAACCGTTACATCAAAGAGTTATTCAATGATGGTTGGATGCTTGATTTCGGTGCTTCGTATCATATGTGTCATTCGAAGGATTGTTTCACCACTTACAGAGAGGTGAATGATGGTACTATTATGATGGGAAATTCTAATGCCTGCAAAACAGTTAGGGTTGGTACGGTACAGGTTCGTTGGCATGGTGTTATCACAACACTTTCAGAGGTTAGACATGTTCCAGATTTGAGGAAGAGTTTGATTTCGTTAGGAGTACTTGAATCTCTTGGATACAAGTATGTTGCTGAATATGGGTTCTTGAAGGTATTCTACAGTGGTAGTGTGAAGATGACCAGTGAAAGACATGGTAATTTATAGGTATTACAAGGAGATATAGTTTGTGGTGGAGCTATGGTTTCTCAATCAATTAATGAGAAACAGGTGGAGTCAACACGTTTATGGAATAAGCGTCTTGGGCATATGAGTGAGAAAGGTATGTCCATGTTGAGTAGTAAAGGCTTGCTTGGAGGTGAGAAGACTTGCAAGCTTGATTTCTGTGAGCATTGTATCTTCGGGAGGCAATGTAGGAGCAGTTTTGGTACCGTTGTACACCACACGCAGGGTATGTTAGATTACATCCATTCGGATGTTTGGGGTCCCTCTCGTACAGTTTCTAAGGGAGGTGCTAGGTGGTTTGTGACCTTTATCGATGACTTTTCGAGGAGAGTTTGGCTTTACACTATGAAGCATAAGAATGAAGTCACCGAGGTGTTTAAGAAGTGGAAGACCATGTTAGAGAAATAACTTGGTCGTGTGGTTAATGAGAGACGTTCCGATAATGGCGGTGAATACATCGAAGACCCATTGAAGGAGTTTTGTGAGGAACAAGGTATCGTTAGGCACTTCACAGTCAAAGGTACACCACAACATAATGGAGTAGCGGAGAGAATGAATCGAACGTTACTTGAGAGAGCACAATGCATGTTGTCAAAAGCAAGTTTAGACAAGATTTGGTGGGCTAAAGCAGTTGATACAACGTGCTATTTAGTGAATCGAACACCATCAACAACTATTAAGTGTAAGTAACCTATGGAGGTATGGATTGCTAATCTCGTGAACTATTCTAATTTGAAGGTGTTTGGTTGTCCAGCCTATTTTCATGTGAAAGAAGATAAGTTGGGTGTTAGGACTAAGAAAGAAATTTTCTTAGGTTATCCATTAGGTGTGAAAGGATACCGTCTATGGTGTCCAGAATTGAATAAGTTCATAATTAGTCGTGATGTGACCTTTAATGAGAAAGCGATGCTTGATTTAAATAAGTTCACAGGTTGGGACTCTCGAATTGAAAGTGAAAGTAGTAGCGGTGTTGAAGATGATTCGATGCAGGTGGAGCAAAGAGTTTCTAGTTCATCTACTATAGAAGAAGAAAAAGAAACACTTGTAGAAGATGAAGTTGAGTTTGAGGTTCGTAGTGAGGAATCTACACAGCAACAAGTTGAGAATATTCCGTCCTTGACGTCTCAACGTGAGAGACGTGCACCAGTCCGTTATGGTTTTGATGAGTATGCGTCTTACGCGTTATCTGTTTTTAAGGATGAGCCGTTTACCTTTGAGGAGGCAATGAGTAATACTCATGCCGTTGAGTGGAAAACAGCCATGGATAAGGAGATGAAGTCTCTTCACAAGAATCACACTTGGGAACTTGTTAAGTTTCCTAAGGGTCGAAATAAGATTGGATATAAGTGGGTCTATACGGTAAATGATGGAATTCTAGATTCCAAG
This sequence comes from Papaver atlanticum, assembly GCA_023531105.1. Taxonomy (NCBI): domain Eukaryota; kingdom Viridiplantae; phylum Streptophyta; class Magnoliopsida; order Ranunculales; family Papaveraceae; genus Papaver; species Papaver atlanticum. Next base: position 739,584 of record JAJJMB010008951.1, on the reverse strand, counting down.
GGTATCGTTAGTGGTGTACGATACAAAGCAAGGTTAGTGGCTAAGGGATATGCACAAAGGGAAGGTGTGGATTATAATGAATTTTTCTCTCCGGTTATTAAACACACTTCTATCAGAGTCCTTTTAGCATTTATGACACAGTTTGACTTAGGGGTGCCAACAGGTCCCATCGGGTTCGGGTAGTATACTACCCAGAACCGGAACCGGGTATTTTAATCGGGTCCAGGTCCTACCGGTTCCGGGTCCGATTCTAAAATTATTGGACTCAGAACTGGACCCGTTAAATCAGTTAAATACCCGCCGGTTCCGGGTAATTAACGGTTCTTCCGATATTAAATTTTTACACATTAAATACAGTCTGGTATTATCGCAAACAGTTCCCAAACATTTTCTTTAAATTTTTTTGATAAAAATTAAAAATAGTTCCAGAACACCCTACCGTATAACATTCCCTCACTCTTGAGAAACGCCGCCATCACCCATGACTAGAACTTAGCACCACCTTCTTCTACACAAATTGAAGGTTATCTTTCTAACACAAAATAAATCAAACACCAAACCATCAAAAACTAGATCTGGCAAAGAAAGAAGCGAAGTTAACCGATTCTAGCCTATTAATGAAATTATAGGCAAAAAAACATAATACCCATACTCAAGATCAACATCTGCAATAACAGAGTTCGAAGATCCAATCAATTTTTTAGACGAATGAAGAAACCCATATATCAACAGCTACATAGATATAGTATATAATAAAAATTAGATATAATCAGAGATCAGTTGATTACTTATTTAATCCCTTTCGTTTTCTATGTACTTACTTTTTCACTTGGATGAGAAAGAGTACAATCAATTCATAAACTTCTTTCTCCCAGTTTTTCACTTGGGGTAGTTTTTAGTTTCTGGGGCTTTTGAAAACTATGGTTTGGGTTATCATCAATACTTGGAAACTTCATCTTCAGCGTGAGAATGGGAAAGATTAATCATTAAATACAAAGAAATTCATAAAGAGAGGTGTTAGAGAGATATTCAGGGAATCGGATATATGCAGACAAGCTAGGGAGGCCGCACAAGAAGAAATGTTCCAACTTTTTTCTGTTTTTAATCCGACTATATCCCCAAACTCAATACCTAAAGCATTTATGTCGGTTACCGAGGAACCGTCAGGTAGCCCGCTACGGACCCGATACTGATCGGTTCTTTATCGGGTCTACCCGACGGGTAATAAAACTGTTAACGGGTATAGTATTAGGATCCGGAATCGGACCCGAATGAACCGGGTCTGATTCGGTTCCGGGTAAACGGGTACCCGTTGGCGGTCCTAGTTTGACTTAAAGCTCGAGCAATTAGATGTCAAGACTGCTTTCTTGCATGGAGATTTGGAGGAAGACATTTATATGTCACAGCCCATTGGTTATGAAGTTGTTGGTAAGGAAGATTATGTGTGTCGAATTGAGAAATCATTGTATGGTTTGAAGCAATCACCAAGACAATGGTACAAGAGGTTTGATATGTTTATGTTGCATCAAAAGTATACTCGTAGTGAATACGATCAATATGTATACTTTAAGAAGTTTCCAGATGGAAGTTTTGTTTATCTTTTACTCTATGTGGATGACATGCTCATAGCTGCCAAGAGCAAGTCAGAAATTAATGTTTTGAAGAAACAGTTGAGTTTAGAGTTTGAGATGAAGGATTTGGGTCCGGCTAAGAAGATTTTGGGTATGGAGATTACTCGAGATAGGTCAAAGGGAAAGTTATGTCTTACTAAGAAATCCTATCTGGAGAAGGTTCTTCGTCGTTTTTGAAAAGACGAGGGTACCCAAATACACCACAATCTTTAATTTATCCACCTATAAGTCCTCTTACCGAAAGTGATTGTCTATGGACAAAGTTGAGACAATACGACAAATCGGTATTCACACTTTGTGTGATCGTCTATGGAAACGAGATCGAGACAATACAACAATCCAAGTGTGATTACTTGATAATAGGTTCGGACTTAACCAAACTCTATAGGATCACTATCAAGTAATACGGAGTTAACGTTTGTGTGATTTACTTTAAATTATAATAATAACAATTATAATTGCGGAAAATAAAAGTAAATGACACAGCAAGATTTTGTTAACGACGAAACCGCAAATGCAGAAAAACCCCGGGACCAAGTCCAGAATTGAATACTCTCAGAATTAAGCCGCTATACAAAATCTAAACCAACTTCGTATAGTTGAGACCAAGCAACTAAACCTAGTTCACTTAGTTTCTTCAGTATCCATGCGCTTCCGACATTCAATAAGTGCACGCACTGGAACAATTCCTTTGGATCGTATTTCAAACAGTAAAAGAACAACAAATCTGTTTGGTAACAACTCTATTGATTCTTTCCGGATAAAGGTATCTTAAGTCATATGCAAAGGCTCTTCCGTTTAAACTAATAAACTCCTTTGCTTGGTTAGACCAATCCAATCTCTATTACCTACGTAATAAGATTCGGATTTGTAACAATCAAAATAGAACTTAAGAGAACTATTAGGTGTTACCGATCTTACGCAACTAATCAATCGAATAAATCCAATTCTAGTTGGATCCCAACCGATCAAGGTTTGTACTACACAAAGATATGAGAAACCAATAATAAATCTTCTTTGTCTTCAAATCTTCTTTAATCTTCAATTAAACCCGCACAACACCACTTAAATCTCTTGTGATCAATCACGCACAGAGCGGAGTCTTTTAACAATGGATTATCAGTTGATGTCTTTAGATCTACAAACAGTTCTAAAGATCCCGTCGACACTTCGATTTAGTTTGAGTGAATCTTATGTCAGAAGAGAAGGTTCTCAAGAATAAACAAACTAGGTGCAATCAAGTTCAACAACCGTTAGTCAATCAAATTAATCAAAAACTAATAAACTGCAATTATCTAGTTTCCCACCAACGGTACTCGTAGAGCTTCTTCATCCCACAAAAGTCTTTAAACGAGCGATCGTAAGAGATTTCACCTAATTAGGGTACTTTCCTCTCCGGATAGACGGCTCCACCAGAACCAAAAAAAAGATGAAGTTTGCCTGGCTCTTAGGATGGTTTGCTAGAAATGCAAACTTAGGTATTTATAGACCAAGGATGTTTGGACACCAAGGAATTTCCAAAACCGAAGTATTCTCAAGATATGCAATAAATGACCAAATTGGTTTTCATAATTCCTGGAAATGCTTTGTCCAATATTTTCCGAAATCTCTCAATAGAAAATCTCCAATTAGAAAATGCACATTACTAATTTTTATTCTCTAGAGATATGCATTTAATTGCTGGTATATAAAACTAACAACCTTAATTAAAAGATTCTTAATTTATTTCGGAACGGGATCTCCTTGAGTAATTAAGGAATAACTTTTAACAATAAAACATAAGAGTTACTGTTCGTGTTTAAAGTATGTTGACATCTTTTCTTTGTAAATCATCTTTCATATTTACAATCTTGGAATCGATTATACCACACTTCCAAACAAGTTTATAACTGGTTCATCTGTATTCCAAGACAACTATGTGATTGATCAAATATCAAATCATAATCATGGGTTCAATCGGTTCTAACAATCACTAGGATCGGTTATACCTTAATATGGATTACTTGTGATCGGACACACAAGTTACCAGGACCGGTTACATCAGTTACCAGGATCGGTTACGTCAATTACCAGGACCGGTTACCATATACTCATGGTATTGCTTGTGATCGGTTACACAAGTCTCTAGGATCGGTTACACCAATTACTAGGATTGGTTACACCAATTACAAGAATCGATTACACAACTCTTTTGTGATCGGTCACACCAATTACAAATATCGATCATATCATCTCAGGTGATTACTTAGGATCGGTTACACTAATTAATAAAAACTAGTCATACCAAATCATAAGTCAGGCATTGTGATTAGTTATACCAAGATACATAACAGGTTATGACCGGTTCTACTAACTCACACATATTGGTAATCCAAAGATATGCAATGAATAACAATACCAATAAGCCTAGCGATTTCCCTTTCGATTCATAAAACAAGTTCATGAATGTACTTCCTTTAAACAAATGTAAACATTGTTTCCTAGGATGAAATCTTCACCTTTACCCATACACATAATCACAATAGCATTCATACGATTATGTCGATGTCATATCTATGAAGTTCAAAAGATAAACGTTATACTTCTCTAATTCCTTAATACTATGATCATATGATCACGTCTCACTACTAGAGTAAAATATTCATTCACAGCTTTGCAGTTATGTTTTCAATATAGCACGACTTGAAAGATACGTTAGGAATGAAACAGTTTAAGTCAATATTACTAACCTCAAGAGGAAGGATGATGTCATCGTTGCAGCTCGTTACTTCTTCACATTCTTAGGGTCTTCGAGTAATACTTGTATGTCTCATATTCCTAGACTTTCTAGTCTAACCTATACGAAGTTGTCTCTAGTACATAATCAAGCGACTCTTAGATGAGTTTTGATTCACTAAAATATGACAACCAAACTTGACATACCAACGCTTGGTGGGTTCAACCGAGCTATGCTCTAAATGTTTTGGAATGCATAACTCCAAAGCTATTAGTGTTCCAATACCGCCTACAGTTAAGTTATCAAAACAGTTGTGTCCTACTACAACTGAGGAGAAAGAGTTTATGTCAAAGTTTCCCTATGCTAATGCGGTAGGTTCTTTGATGTATGCTATGGTTTGTACTCGTCCGGATATTGCACAAGTAGTTGGTTTAGTTAGTCATTATATGACTAACCCTGAGAGAGCACATTGGTATGCGGTGAAGGGAATTTTGAAATATCTTAATGGGACCTTGGATACTGGTTTAGTGTTTGAGAAGGAGCAAAGTTTGAAGGTCTGTGGATTTGTTGATTCAGATTATGCGGGTGATAGAGATAAGTGTCGTTCTACTTCGGGGTATTGTTTTACATTGAGTGGAGGACCTATCAGTTGGAGGTCTATGTTACAATCAATTGTAGCTTTGTCTACTACAGAGGCAGAGTATATTGCTGTGACAGAGGCTGGTAAGGAAGCATTGTTGCTTCGTGGTTTAGTTGAAGACTTGGGGATTATACAACGGAGTGCTGTTGTGAACTGTGATAGTCAAAGTGTTATTCATTTAGCTAAGAACCAAGTTTTTCATGCACACACCAAGCATATTGATGTTCGTTATCATAAGGTACGAGAAGTGGTTGATAACGGACTAATACAACTATTGAAGGTTAATACTGGAGATTATCCAACAGATATTTTGACGAAAGTCGTTCCGAAGGTCAAGTTTGAGAAGTGTCTCAGCTTGATCAATGCTGCTCGTTGTTAAGGCCCTAGGGGCATTAGAGGCTACAGTTAACTTGTGAAGATCAATCTCAGTTTAGTGGAAACATCGACAAGGTGGAGAATTGTTATGTTGTCGATGTTTTAGGAAGAGTCTAGAATAGTCTAGAATCTTCTAGAGGTTTCCTTGTTTGCCTAAGTTAGGGAGTTTCATGATTTAACTATGTTTGAGGTTTCCTAGTATAACTCATATACTTGGAACTCAAGTTTGTGGTTTCCTAGTATAACTCTTATACTTGGAACTCAAGTTTGTAACCTATATAAATAGGTGTACAAGTCTTAAGGAAAAATACACAACAGAATTTAGAGGATAATTCTCACAATTAGAGAATTTTAGGGTTTAGAACGTTTGTTTCTAGAGAATTATTTTGGTGTTTGTGAACAACATCCTGCTGGTCATAGTTGTGGTTTAATTCTCTGTAATTTGTTCTATAATAAGAGTTGATCGTAGCCGTTTGTGGACGTAGGCACATTGCCGAACCACGTTAAATCTTGTGTCTTTCTTGTTTCGTTTGTGCATCTTATTTCTGTTTTCTTTAGTTCTACGTTGATCCAAAGAACTATTAGTGTCTTGTGGAGAGGTTAATTAATATATACAACCTTAAAGTTATTACTACTACATAAGAGTAAAGATCTGCAGTCCACCAAAATATCCTTGCATCTCCGCTCGACACTGACGCTGTCTCCATTAACAAAATCCACTACTTGAAGACAGTCACTGATGAACATGACTTTTGACAGATTGATCTCCTTTGCCCAGGAGATAGTCAAAGTTATAAAGTCAATACTAGCATACTGCTAATTATTATTACGTGAGTTTGTATTTTTATTTGGTTTATACTGAAATTTTTATTGACCATTCAAGTCATCATTCCATAACTCAGTTTCCTTTACTTGTTTGAGAAGGGCTATGGGGAGTAATGTAGTAGTTTTCTACTTCAAAATGAGTTAGAGTCAAATTACACCGAATTTAGTGCGGCCGTGAAAGTAGTACTCCACGTTCGAAAGGAAAGTTTTAAACGGCACTTAAATGACCTAAAAAGGTAACACATTATTAGGAATAAAAAAATTTAGAGGCGGCCTAAGTGAAAAATAAGAAAAATAGTGCCGTTCACTGTTTTGATAATTAAAACCCTAATTCTTTCTCCATTTCGGCTAATACACTCCTTCCTCCTCTTTGCTCCATTTGTTTTGAAAGGAAGATGGGATGCAGAAAAAAGCGAGCGTGCAACAAATCATCTCCCATTTTAAAACTCGAAGATGATGTTATGTTCGAAATACTCATTCGTATGTCGTTGAAAGATGTATTCAAAGAAAGGTCAGTTTCAAAACTATGGCTTTCACTACTTTCTAATCCAATATTCATAAGTTGTTGGATGACAATCAATAACTTCAAACCATGGACAACACTCATACATGATTCTAGTCTTTCCATAGACGAATACCTAACGATTTCATCACTCAATTCTTACTCCCAGTTCATATCTGATCATGATGGATTTTCTTTCAACTTTCTCAAGTTGAAAGTATTACCGGAAAAGTTATACATTTTATCTTCATGCAACGGGTTAGTTTTATGCACACCAACCAAATCTTGCCATACTAAATTCTACGTTTGTAATCCACTCATGAAAACATCCGTTTTACTACCACCCAGGCCACAAACTTTTAAGAAAGTAGTCTTAGCGGGTTTGATCTGTGAGACGTCATTGCCTTCTTCCACCAGTAGCAGTTTCAAAGTTGTTTGTATTCCACAGTTTGCGACACCGAAAAGGAATTTCAGTCTCGAAATATTCATTTCGGATTTGCGCAAATGGATTATCTTTGAAGTTTCTTGTACTCAAGAAGTCACTATGCCAAAATGTTTTGGTAGTCGAAGTAATATAATCCAACATAATGGAGTCCTGTATTGGATCGAAGGACGAGCACATAGAATAATAGCTCTCGACCTTAACAAGGGCCAAGACAGTGTGACTGATCAATGTAAGTTGATTTTATTGCCCGAGGAAATTAAAAAAAGTGGTGAAAGATTGCTTGCAGAGTTAGATGGGTCTGTTGTTTGCTTCCACGGTGATAAGAATAGATTGAATGGTTGGGTACTTGAAGATGATATTAACAACGGATGGGTTTTTCATTACGATTACATTCCACAATATGAATACTACAATAACGCTTTTCTGCGACCTTTGTCTTTCGATCCTGTTACTCAAAGTATTGTGATCTTGCATGCAGAGTCTAAGGCCACTATCTCTATTTACAGTGTAAGAACTAGAAAACTGCTACATTCTGTGGATGTTTCTGCTGATTATGCTTTTAAATCTTTCGATTCCCTCAAGGAAGTTGTATTCACTCCGTATCCGACAACTCTTTCACTTGGTCTGAGTTCGATATGAACAATTTTATGTCTTATAAATGCACATTTCTCGCTGAGCGTCCATAAATGAAAAGCATCTTCTACTTTCAGCTTCTTCTGCCTGCGCGCCAGTCCTTGCGTGTACTTGGATGAATAGAAAGCATCTTCTATTTTCTCAAGAACCTCACTTCAAAGACGCTCGATTTAAGATGAATAGAAAGCATCTTCTACCTTCTCCGCCTGCTACTATGGCATCCTCTTTGGCAGAATTAAACAACTTTTATTGGCATTTTGTATCATTTTGTACTGTCTAGTTCATCTTATATTCTTGGTAGAGTGGGCTTGTTCCAAATCAGAAAAGAGAAGGAAGTGAGTAGAAAAGGCGGCCCTAGAGAAGGAAAACAGCTGAGGAAATAAGTTGTTGAACAGCAAGGAGAAGATCAGTTAATGCCTTTATAAAGAGTATGTATATGTAGGATGCTATTTTGTTCTTGTTTTGCGATCGGATCTGATTTAATACATTTCCTCGTTTGATAAGCTTTAAAAATTATTACCAAATTACAGTGGATGGCTAAATAGAGTTGAGTCATTTGTCATTACAGCTCCAAATCTATCCTGTCAAACCCTTCAGGAAGCCTGCTAAGTTTCCAGGGTTTTCAGTGAAATTATTCACACAAGGTACTAAATCCACCAGCTGGGTACCAAGCATGAAATAGCAAAAGGTCGGCTGGTAGGAGCTGTTTCCTAACAAGCATACCACTTTGAATCTTTCATCTGTACATCTAAGAAGCTGTGTGCGGAAGCTGAGCAACAATCATACATTTTTATATGAATTAGGAAAAGTTTCAGCATCCACAGTACTAATGGACATGGAAAGATACAAGCAACATACTGTTTAAAGGATGTTTACAGCTTCTACAATAACCCCATTAGCTAAAACCAAAAAGTACTAACGTTGCCCTTAAGAAACACGCATAAGCAACAAAATCGCATTCACATACCACAGAAAAAGAAGCAAGAGAAAACAAAATCGCACCAAGGGAAGCAAGCAAAACAACACAGTGACGAACACACCAACCCACGGTGCCATTATAGATCAAAGGTCAGACAATCAAACTTAACAATCTTTGGTAGCACAAACATAGAGTTGTTGACATATAAGATTACAACTAAAAGAAGAACTAAACTACAAAAGGCATTTCGAAAAGACCAGGTACCTATATGAAAACTAAAAATTAGTCTTTTGCTTCATTTACTAGATTCTTCCGGCTGCTATACCAGATACTCGTCATGATAGACGCTTTTAATCGTCTTGGACTTCTTATCTATGATTTTTTCTTTTGAGCACCCAATGATGATAATCTAACTCATCTTGGTCGAAATTTTCCATTGTCTTGGACTTCTCTCCTAGAGCTTCCAGTGAAACATAGCTCTTTGTGAAAGGTATTACTTCGATCAACATAAAATCAAGACCCGAATCATACATTTCAAGATCCTTTAATTCTTCAAATTCTCTGGTTTGAGGATCATAACGCACGAGAGTCTTATAATCAGACCGCAACAGAAGTTTACCACTCACGGTAAGGGTAATTGGCCAATAAGCATCCATAAACTCATATGGCCGCTGATACGGTATGCTATACATGATTCCCCATTCACTGCTCTCTTTCTTGAATGACCATATGTCAAGACATCTTTTTCTTTCATATCTGTCATATCTGTCAGGATTATTGTCCTGCTCATTAACAACACACAAACACCCTCCCACTACTTGCAGCACATAAAAGTTGGTCTCACCTGGGCGAAAACAAGGTGGTGTTGGAAGCAAGCTGAAGGTTTCAGTTGCTAAATCAAAGGCTACAACATTCCATCCTTGATCCAACCAATAAAGAGCGCCATTTGCATGAATACCCCGTGTAGGAATACATATACCCCCATCGTAACATTCACCACAATATGCTTTGATTTTGCGTTGCGATCCATAGTGCTGCAATGGAAAGGGAACCTCTCCTTTGTCCCTCCACCCACAACCACTACCAAGAGTATAAACCTGAACTCGACCTTGATGAGTTTGCCCTAAATATGGTTCATAGTAGATTCGGACAACTTTGAATTCATCAGTGATAGGATTATAGCCAAACCCATTGACAAGAGTACCACGCAACTGACTTGTTCTCTTGTATTCAACATTATTCTTATTTTTGGCCATCATTGTGAACCTAGGGAGAATAATTTGTTCTCTAGATTTGAGATTACAGATGTAAATAGGATCCTCAATACGGGTTGTGTAAGGCATGGTAAAACAAACTAAGCCATTACAAGACCCAACCATTGAACTCGAACCGTAAAACCTTTTATCAATGGGCATATGGTTAGCTGTTTTGATTTTAATACAGTGATTAGGATCTTTATCATCACAATACTTTCCAGAGTAAAGTAGACTAGTATCTTCTGCAGTTAAGAAGAGAAACCGCACCTTATCATCGGGAACAGCATTAAATTGACCAAGGAGTTGCCTGGTATCAGCAAGCTGTTGTGTGGTATCTGCAAGCTGTTGCCTTAATCTGATCTGCGTTTGACGAAGCGAGTTAGACTTATCATCAGCTGCAATTGTTTTTCCCTTCTGCCGTCTCCTTTTCCTCTTTTCCTCTTCAAGTCCTGGATTTATTTTCTCTTATAATTCATATTTTCTTCATGATCCTTCTTCTTTCTTCATCAATATATAAGAAAGTGTGGATTCATCACTAGAATAAGTAGAGAGTTCAGTTTTTCATTTTTAATACGCTTCTTGACTTGAATCTCTTGGCCTGCTTACTTGTTGAGGAGCTGAAGTCGATGCATCTGTCCTGTGCCCATTGGTTTATGCAGCAACGCCAATTTCATGGAGCAAATCTAGATAAAAGGTTTGTTTTACCATACAGGGGGGATTTTAGTGCTGATATTTCTCCATTTCTCCGAATTTCCTAAAAGTCTCGTCCGGCTGGTACCAAACCAAACGAGCCTTAGCTCTAGATAGAAACACATAAGTACGGTAGAAACTCTATAAATTAATGCTGTCGGGACCATCAAAATTTATTAATTAAGCAAAATATTAATTAACCGATAAATTAATAATTATTTTTGAAGGAGAAATATAGAGAAAGATAAAAGAGGCACAAATAGAAGTATTTTCCATTGATTAAAGTTAGTATAGTTCCATGGATAAATACTTTATATACATGGAAAAGGGAAGACTAAAAGACTATCTTTTTGGACCGCACATCCATGGGCCGTAGGCCCTGTAACACTCCCCCTTGTGCGGTTCAATAACAAAACTTTATACATAGTGCTTCTTCAAATGTCGTTCTCTCCTTGATGACTTGTGTCGAAATCAATTGCCTTACTAAAACTTTGACAAGGAAAAACCCAGTGGGATAAAACCTTGGTACAATTCTTCACAAGTAGTACTTCACATGTTGTCTCGTACTTTACATATAGTTCATCACATGCAATACGATCTTCAAAGATCGATGAGTCTAAGTTAATTGCCTCGTTAAAACTTCATCAGGAAAAACCCAGAGGGACAAAACCTGAACTAAAGAAAAAAAGAGTACAATATTAATTAAACTTAGAACATAGTTGGATGCATATACATTGCCCCATTAAAACCTTGACAAGGAAAACCCAGTGGGATAAAACCTTGACGAAGGGAAAAGAGTACAACGTGACAGATGCAAGTAGAGGTGATCTGTTGCAGATGATCACTTTGCTCCGTTGAAGTTAACTAGTTGCTTCACAACTCCTAAGGCAGAAAATCCTCATGGGAAATACAATAGCCTTACCTGGGAAATTACATTCCCGGTGTTTGTTGTTGTCTCATTAAAAACCTTACCGAGTAACAAAACCCAGTGAGAAAAAGCATCCTCGGTGAAGGAAAATATTTCAACACACCATTAGATGCTCCCCCTGATGTCAAGACAATTTTCATTAGTCTAATGCAGTCAAAAGGAGTATATCACACTTTACTTTGGTGACTTGAATATTATAAGACCATGTTGTTGATTCTGGAAGTTACGTTGCTTAACAGACTATCGCGTTTCATTTCTTTGAATCAGATATTTTCAGTAATATCAAAGCGATCTTTATGTCTTCAACATTCAACATACTTGATGTTTTTAGTGTTGTCTCGCTAAAAACCTTGTCGAGTAACAAAACCCTTTGGGAAAAACTATTCTCGATCGAAGGGAAAAAGAGTGCAACACAGCTTCAATTTCAAAGTAAATTATGTCGACAGCATATCCTTCGATCCTCCCCCTGATGTCGGCATCTCCCCCTGATTACTTTCAGAGTTGTTCCAGACTGTTCCTTTAGTCATGTACTTTTCGAAACTGAATATCGGTAATGACCTAGAAAATAGTCTACCGTATCTCCCCCTGATTACTTTCGTTGGAGAAGAGATTATTGTTCCTTTATAATTAACAACTTTTGGATTGCACTTTCATTAGCATTCCTTTTAATGTCTTTGCAGGGATAAAATATATTTATGTCAATGGTGACTTTTAAGTACATGATGACATTCACTATACCATTCCAATAACATTGCGTTGGCGCTGAGCTATATCTAGCTAACAAGTCCCCTAAGGATGTAAAATTTAATCGAGTACATTATTATACTAAGTACAACAATGCGTCTATTGTACTTAGATATGGGAATTTCATCTCCCAACACATCTTCGTCATCTTCCTTTAGACGAAATGGTCAGTTACTTACATTTGAACCTCGACTAATCATGGGAGTGCTATCAGGATGCATGTCTTTATTAAATTGCCTGACAACTTTAGACATATGCAAACTGGTGGAATAATATACCACAAGCTCAGTATTGGGTCGAGCTTTCCCCAGACTTTTCATCTCAAATTCGGATTTCAAATAGCTTTTAAGGTCTCTTATTACATCAAGAGTACCCATCATGTCTTTACCATCGACATAGATAGCTACAATTCCAAATCAGGAACTTTCTTGTCTATCCCCTCCAAATAAAATAGTCACTTAGACGGGTATACCACATCCGCCTGATTGCTTCAATCTATAAGTGAGCGTTATATCTAACTGTAAACGCACTCTGTGGTTTAGAGTCACTTGATTTGGGAAACAAAAGTATATCAAGTACTTTTGTAAATATCTACTATCTCTTGATTCTTTCAGAGCTACGTAACAACCACATACATATGCTGCATTTCAAGTCCTTTTAAAATTACCAAGCTAACTAAGTAGCGGAACGCTATAACGTTCATTACTAGAGGACAATTCCAGAGCTTTGTGAGAAACCTTGCGCCACAAGGCGAGTCTTGATTCTTCCCACTGTGCTTTATGACAAATAATCATGTATGTCCCATAGGATTTACACTTGGTTGGTTAGCACTACCACACCAAATACCTGTATATTTGTCAAAGAACCAAGTTCTACCTGGATTGTGTAGGCCAAATATGCTCTTTGTTGACATTAAATAATAAAAAGCCTGGTTCGATCTCATACTGCTCTATTTCCTTGATAAACTATATATAAAAATAATCATTAATATGCTCGCACGATTTTTCCAGTGACTCGTGTGTGTTCTCATAATCCTCTAGGATTTCATTGTTCTCTGGAATCATTAAACTTTGGAGCGTCCTCTAGTTTTGATTCATGGACATAGTCAGAGACAATCAAATGAGATGATTTCATTAATGATACAAATTATAGGTTATGACTTACTCATCTACTTCCTTTCTAGGTGAGCATTGATCGAACCTGGTGGTCTCTCCATCTTCCTTTATGGATCCATGGCCTCAACACACTTCCACTAAGTGTAGTGGCAACACCTTAGACTATGGTGTATATCCCTTATTGAAGATTCGTAACCTTGCAGGTAGGTTTGAAGCTGGTATGTGTGATCTCATCACTTTAGCGACATCAGTGTACATTCTGAAAATCGATTATTCTTTGTCACTTAACATTTACATTTGTGGAGTACTAGAATCAATATGACACACAGTGGGAACACACCACGACAATTCCTGTCGTTCCCTTAGAAAATACTTTTTTTTATCTCCCCCTAACGACGGGAAGACTGTCTCATTAAAGTGATAACCCGCAAATCTAGCGGTAAGAGATCTCATGCCAAAGGTTTTAAAAATGCGGATAATTGTTGGAAATTCTTGTCCAACATAGTCACTTAATCATTTTGATGACCCATCATAGTACGATGTGGAGTCGTAAGGGCACATATATAGTGCAACCAAAATTACGTAAGAACAAAAAAAAATGTCAGGCTTATATCCAGTTACTAACTGGTACGCAAAGAATGGTTGACCAATTGTGGGTCTAAAACGAATAAGTGAAGATGCGTGTAATATTGCATATTCCCCAAGCAGTCAAAGGTAGGTTTGTACGCATAAGCATGCCTTAGGCACCATCTGTAACCTTTGATGATAGCCTTTGCGAGACCATGGGGTATATGATGCTTTACATTGATCCTATTAAACATGCAATAACTATCAAGTCCTTTTGATGTGCACTAACTAGCATTTTTAAGGGGGTGGTGAACCCTTATATGTATAATATGTGCTAGTAGTTTTCCAAACGCAAAACTTCTTGGGAACTATAACTAGTTCAAAATGTCAAAACATTCACCAGAACCATAAGTCACTTTAATGGTCGGCATTCTGCATGAATATTTTTATAGATATCACCTCGTTTTCTTTCTAATATGTAATTTTTACCATTTGCATCTTAGGATGGTCCCGATCATGTTTTAATGAAGACTTTGTGGAATTTAACAAGGTGTAATTATCTCTTGGTACATGTAGAGATTTTGTGACGTCTTTGTTCTATCTTGAAAACAAATTTTGAGTAGTGCTTCGCTCGATGATCCAATCCTCATGGTCACATTATAAGGAAATAGTTCAACAACTAGTTTAAATTCCTTAAGCTAGTGGAGGAAAAACAACTATGAGTTAGACACTTGGGGCTTGAGAGTTTTAATAAGTGATGTGGCCTTATTAAGTAATAAAAGTGGGATTCAACTCAAGTACTTTAGAGTGAATATATATTACGTGTCACCCAATATATCCCAAGTGCTTTAAATAATTTTTCGTCTCGTGATATATAATTATGTACTTTTCATAAGTGCTAAAAATGGGTCTAGTTCAACTGAAATCAAATGGCTAGACAAAGTTCTTCTTGCCAATAAAGTTGACGACTAAAGTATTCCTACGGAATCTATTGTTACTATGGTACCTGCGTTACATTGCTTGTACCAATACCAGTAACAAGATTCACTCCCAACTCTTTTATTTTGATGCAAGCTAGAATTACATCTTAGCTTAATCCAATGTTCGGTTGATACCTGTACTTTGGTGTCATTACTACCGGGTACAAAAATACATCTTTGTCTCATAATATATATATGTCCATTTTCACATGCTTCACATGAGTTAGTACATCTAACCCTCATTACTTCGGGGTTCTTTCCATTTTCAATTTTGCTATATTTAGCTTAATTTGAGAAATTTCTTTATCACAACAGGCCAAGAGCATCTCATTTTGAATGTCAACCATTTACTTTAGGTTGAATAGCTTACTAAATATAGTGAATCTCTTGTTGATACTTTAACATATACTGGTTCATTAGTTTTGATGAAGTAGAAAAAATGGAAGAGGGAAAAAAAAATCTGACTCATATCACTTTTTGTGAGTTCTTCCACAAAAATTGGGATGCATGTGCCTAGAAACACAAGGGCATATGTAGCTCTACCTTTTAGACAGTGCGTTGTCATTGACATAAAGTTGTATGAAGGAATAAATTCCTTTTTTTTTAAAGAAATGATTTCCACCTCAAATGCACAATAATGATGCTCAAGTACTTCTGAGTCCAAAATGTCATTTTTGAGTCGAGTTGGGTCCAACGGGAAAAGACCTTACTAAAAGAAAAACATAACCCGGTTAACGGCCAAATTACGATGATCCAGTTAGTAGTGTTAACTCGTTAAGGTCATAACGTGTTCAAGGCCCATGGAGAGTTACATGCTCATTTAAAAAGGCAGTAGTGCAGTTTAATGTTTTTGTTTCACAGGAAATAAAACAAACAATTAAATGACACCATTTTTAAATAAGTGTAATATTTATACGAAATAATTATAATTATTATTCTAATTGTATATGTGCATGAATGTAGTTGTGGAAACTAGAAGTTATCTCTATATTGACTTTGCTATGCATGAATATATTTTAATTATTTTTATTTTAATTGTATTTGCATGTGCATGAATGTATTTGTGGAAACTAAATTGACTTGCATGAATGCATGAAAATATTTTATTACTCTTATTTATGAGTGGAAGGTAATTATGGATATTATATATTAGTTACCATTAATTAAATTTTTTTTTTTCATTTTTAATTAACATGTATATTATTAATTAATTATATTATTATTAAAAATCTTTTAATTACCATGTATATTATTAATTAACATTAATTCATTAATTAGTTCAAATTGTATATTAATTAACATTGATTCATTTTTATGAAGCTAAAAAATGTTTCATTATAATATTCATTTTTATAATAATACAGACGTTACAAAATTAATAGAACAAAATTTATGAGAAAAATGTAACAACACACAATAATTATAGTAAATAAATATCACAAAATCATAACTATACAGGATTAAATGAAATCTAACCTAAGATTTTGGCGTTACACAAAACAGCTTTGAACAAATCAATTAACATATTCCATGACATACAAATACAAACAAATCATCCCTCATATTAACAGTACAGACATCGACCAAATTTGTAAACAAATAATACGTACATAATATGAATATGGCATATACATGACTAGATAAAATTTAACCTATTTCATTGACACACAGACAGAAGACTTTCATATACTGATAATTTTTTTTTTTAAAATGTTAAAACAATGAGTCTTTGTTGCTATTATTATTATTATTATTTTTATTTTATTTTTATAACAAACCAAACAGGTAGTCCTACAACTCTAGGATTAAAAGACAAAAGCATAATCGTTGATTGCAAAACAAAATGTAAATGGTTTTATAAAATCTATATGATAAACCAAGAAAAAATCATTTTGCATCTATAGCAAACAGCATAGGAAAAAAATCATAACCAAAGACTAATAAACACAGGTTAATCTATACACACACCAATCATACTCTTTCTGATAATAGATTATGAAGCAAATAATGAACAGTATTAAAACAAGTCAACATAGAAACAAACCCATGTGAAACGACAAAGGTTGCATATTATCAAAGAAAAGGATCGATTGAGAGATACCTTGTCTTGAGATACTGTACTTGATTGTGAGGAAGAACCAATCTACGGGATCAGAATTTCTCCACCACGAACCGGAGATGTTCTCCACGAACATGAGATTTAATAGGACCAATATCTTGATCCATAAATCCCCAATTGCAGATGACCTAAACGATTGATAAGAACTTGGAAAAAAATAATCTTTAGCGCAGGGAAGAACTCGTGCTTATAACGTTTTGAAGGAGAAATACAGAGAAAGATAAAAGAGGCACAAAGAGAAGTATTTTCCATTGATTAGAGTTAGTATAGTTACATGGATAAATACTTTATATACATGGAAAAGGGAAGACCAAAAGACTATCTTTTTGGACCACACATCCATGGGCCGTAGGCTTTCATATCAAATAAACAAACAAAATACCATATCATATCTTTTATATTTCCTATATAAATACAATATCAATATCAAATCATATATTTATAAACACAATATCCAATCATATTTTTTATTTCCTATATAAGCACAATATCAATATCTAATCATATTTTTTTATAAACATAATATCAAATCATATTTTTTTATAAACACAATATCAAATCATATTTTCTAAATAATTTTTTATTTATTATCAAAAATAAAAATATTTCATATAGAAATACAATATGAAATCATACTACTAACAAATAAAAAAATATTTTATATAAATACAATATGAAATCATACTACTAACGCAAACAAATCATACACACAATATGACTTCTCATCTTAAAGGTGTTAAAAAATAACCAATGACCAATGAAATTCGTAGAGCATTATGCAAGCAGAACAAGGATAATCCAACAACACCAAAAATTCTTACAATGATAAGAAAAATTAGAGATGAAATTCAATGCGATATTGATTTTAGTAAAAAACACAAGAATATTTTATATAAATTAAATCATTTTAAAAAAAGTCAT
Organism: Papaver atlanticum; assembly: GCA_023531105.1. NCBI lineage: Eukaryota > Viridiplantae > Streptophyta > Magnoliopsida > Ranunculales > Papaveraceae > Papaver > Papaver atlanticum. The sequence goes on along the minus strand of JAJJMB010008951.1, from coordinate 721,578 downwards.
GGTAAGTCATTAATGTATTGAATCTATATATATATAATGCATTATTAATTTATATTTCATATGGGGCCTACATAGGTAATCAAAAAAGTATTATCTTATAATTTTAGCGAATTATTAATTTGGCACGTTGTCCCCAACTCGGGACCGGCCAAAAATATTATTTAAGAGAGTTTATCAAAAGGTCCAAAATTGATTATGAAACAAACGAAATTACAAACTTTTGGTTGGCAAACTAGCAACAAGCTGGGCTTCAACAACCAAGCAAATAATCGAGTATTAATTAAAAGAGTTTCTACTGTAACATCAACATCTAACCAAGTAAACCATCATAATTCCTGCCTAGGAGTTCTAGAGTCAGCGCTATAAACCCTAGACTCAACAACTCATAGTCAAACCCTCACCCTAAACCTACTAAAAGGCCCCACCAATTCAACCCACAAATTCACATATATTCTTTGAAGTACGGTACCTTTTTACTTGGAAACATACATATCCACTGTCACCACTTCAATTCCACCTGTATGTAAACATAATTTTGTAATTCAAAATATTTTTTCTCAAAAAAGTTCTTCAACTCTAAGACTAAACTTTAGCCTATCCATGAGCCATAACGATACCCCCAAGCCTATCAAAATAAGGCAGATCATCAGCCGCTCAACGTTTTTCTTCTTCTTTCAAGCGGCTGATTTTAAGCCACTTAGTGTCCACTGCTGCCCACTCATTCGATCCAATGAGTGTATGGATGATTATTGATGAATGAGTGGGTGTTCTAACTCCATAATATCACCTAATTTGAGCAAATCCAGTAAGACTCATTCATATAGAATGAAAACACTCACTCCCTAGCTCTTTGAATTTAAAAAAAATATGTATTTCATACACTGATTTTTTTGCTCATCCTCCTACGGTGGCATCAGTCATCTTTCTTCGTCGGCTACCCATCGCGCGCGGTTATCTCGTATAGTCTAGTGCTCCATTGTAATAGAGGAATCACACGAAAATAAAAATAAATATGAGGCACATTTTTCCATTCGTGGTCAAACTATGCTGACTTGGTCAAATGGTTAAAGGGGCAATCTTTAGGCATCTATTTTGGGCATCTTCAGTGTTAGGGCCGGCCCTGCCAATAACCTTGAGACTTGAAAGTGAGAGACTCTACTGGAGGATAAGACTAACTAACTGTCAGCACAAATGGATTCTTCTTAAAAGCAAACTTGGGGTTGTAGTTTTGCCATTGACAAAATTTCAAAATTAATAAAAAAACATCCGATAAACGGTAGTTTGCAGCAGACGCCGATTGAACTAAAATTCATAATTCGGTTCATAAAGTGAAAATAAATGGTACGCGGTCGGACTTCACTTGCAAATTCTGGGTGTCGACACAAAATTATGCAAAATTTATTTTTGTTAGTGTTCGATAAAGCTAAGTGGGTGATCACTCATTACCAATCTACCTGTTGCTGGTACAAGTTGGTCAAACCGAGTCAACCAAGTACAAAACGAGCTATGAAAGGTGAAAACGAAATCATTGCCTTAAAGATGCAGGCCGATATATATTTGTCGGTCCACAAATGATTGGAATAATAACTCTTTATTTGAGTGGGACCCACGATAAACCCATGAGTCCAAATGAAGAATTTGCTACCTTAATTCACGTGCCCAAATTCAAGTCCGAGATCATTTTGAAAAGATATTATCCAACGTAGAAAATGCGAATAAGAATTTCTTTTTCAAGGAAGTGGGAAGCGACATCATGGTTTCCATTTTCATTTTACGGCACGTGAAAAATATAGAAACAAAATGATTTGCTATCCTTAAAGTGGGTCCATTTAATTGGAAAGTAGCGTGAGAATAAAGAGACAAAACAATTTTTTTTTGCTTTGAGAAGATTTTATTTCCATATGAGACAATGACAGGGGATTTTGAGATGGACTTATGATGTCGTCATGGTTTTTGGAAACCAATATAAAAGATCGAGCAGTAGAAAGGGAAGGGAGTTCATTTGTCTAACGACCATTTTTTGTCCTAGTATGAGCGGTATACAGTTTTTTTTTTTGTAATGAACTTTAGTTCTCTCTAGTAGGGTCAAAGATGAAGCCATATTTTGTATGTATAGAAAATTTACTAGTTTTAATAATAATTATTCCTTGTCCGATATTCATCTCTTTTCATGATAATAGTTCTTCTTCATGTGTCTTCATATTTTTAATAATTTATATTCTCTTTCTTAGAAGAGGGTATTTTTAAGTGAAAAGGACTATTAATATTTTGAAAATACATAGAACAATATAACATGACGAGTATTTACGTGTTGCAAGTTTATAGATAGATGTATCAATAAACCAGCTCATAATCTAGCAAAACATACTAGATTCTTTAAAATTTCTAAAGACTGGGCATCAAGTCCACCAGGTTTATTTCGGCATTGCAAGCTGATAGAAATGGTGTAACGATCTCCGATATCTAATAAAATAGTTTTCTTTTAAAAAAAGAAGAGAAAAAAGAGTCAAAAATAAATGGAAAAGAAAAACAGTAACGTGGTTCGGCATTAATGACCATCATCCATGGGCTAAAACCCCGTAAAGTGAAATATTATTAATCTTATTATCTCGTTTGGCTAGGTAGTATATATCTATAATACTATTACAAAACTATCTAGATAATCCTTGACTTAGTCTTCATTTACGTACCAACTGCACGGTCATTTAATCTTTTCTTCATATGTACAACCTTCACTGCACGATCCTCATTGTATATGGATGAGATTTTCCATAACCTTGAGACTTAAAAGTGAGAGACTCCACGGATAAGACTATCCGAAAAACAACAAATAAATGGAGAAAGAAAGAGATTATCGTGGTTCGACACTAAAGACCTATATCCATAGACTAAACCTCATACGATGAAATATTATTGATCTTCAGTACCGACTCAGATGAGTTACATTCACAGTAAAATTCTTATGCATAGAGTTATTGTATTTGACCATATAGTATATATCTAAAATACTTTACTTAACTATCCATATAATCCTTGATTTGATCTTCATTTTACGTACACCAACTACACAGTCATTAAATCTTTTCTTCATCTGTAATACCTTCATGGTCACATCGGATCACTACAAGATCAGTTATATATGGGCGAGATATTCTAATAACCAGTCCCGATACTGAGGAGAAGTACCCAAAGTACATCTTTGGACAACAACTATTTGGGGCTTCAAGAAAAGTTTTTTTTGTCCCTTCTTCAATACAAAAAGTCAACAATATCGAGTTGGTACAGTTCATAATACTTATCTCCCAGTGTAACTTACAAGGGGCTAAAGTTTTACAGTGACCTGAGTACAGTGGTAAAGTTGATGGGTGATGATACCAGTGACATGAGTTCGAAACTCGCCGACACCAAATTATTTACCGATCAATTATTTTTTTTTTACATGGGGCAGCTAATGGAAAAAAAATTGCCTAGAGAGATTTACGCCGAGACCGTGATTGATTTTCGAGTTTTCGAAAACCGTTCAAAATTTTCGAAATGGTGACAACTTTTGACAAATCAAGGGAAGGATGTTTTTTTCTTGTTTTAAATAATTATAATGACAGCAAGGGATCTGAATGAGTGTTTTAAACACTCATTCACTGCAAAAACCAATGAGAGACTAGCTCAGTGAGTGTTTTTCTGACCATGGGAAACTAAATTAAGGGACTAAGCGGCTGATGTTTATCCGCTTGGAATTAGAAATCTCTCCAAGCGGCTGAACATATGCCACCCCATATATATTTTTTAATAATAAAACCTTATTGTGGGTCCCGCTTTCAAGAGTTTTAAATTAATAAAACTCTAAAAATTGGTTTGAGAGGCAGATCTTCAGCCGCTTAAGGTGTTTTTTTTTCCAAGCGGCTTTCAGCCACTTAGTGTCCACTACCGCCCACTCATTCGATCCAATGAGTGTATGAATGATTATTGATGAATGAGTGGGTGTTCTCACTCCATAATAGCACCTAATTTGAGCAAATCCAGTAAGACTCATTCATATTGAATGAAAACCCTCACTCCATATCAATCAAAAAAAGAAAACCCTCACTCCATAGCTCTTTGAATATAAGAAAATATGTATTTCATACAATGATTTTTTTGCTCATCCTCTGACGGTGGCATCAATCATCTTTCTTCTTCGGCCACCCACCGCATGCGATCATCTAGTATAGTCTAGTGCTCCATTGTAATAGGGGAATCACATGAAAATAAAAATAAATATGAGGCACATTTTTCCATTCATGGTCAAACTATGCTGACTTGGTCAAATTGTTAAAGGGGAAATCTTTCGGCGTCTACTTTGGGCATCTTCAGTGTCAGGGCCGGCCCTGCCAATAACCTTGAGACTTGAAAGTGAGAGACTCTACTTGAGGATATGACTAACCGACTGTCAGTACAAATGGATTCTTCTTAAAAGCTATCCCGGGGGGTTGTAGTTTTTCCATTGACAAAATTCCAAAATTAATAAAAAAACATCCGATAGACGGACAGAAAAATTTGAAAGAGTCGATTAGTTTTCAGCAGACGTCGATTGAACTAAAATTCATAACTCGTTTCATAAAGTGAAAATAAATGGTACGCGGTCGATTCCACTTACAAATTCTTGTTGTCGACACAAAATTATGTTAAATGTATTTATGTTAGTGTTCGATAAAGCTAAGTGGGCGATCACTCATTACCAATCTACCTGTTGCTGGTAAAAGATGGTCAAACCGAGTCAACCAAGTCCAAAACGAGCTATGTAAGGTGAAAACTAAATCATTGCCTTAAAGATGCATGCCGATATATATTTTTCGGTCTACAAATGATTGGAATAATAATTCTTTATTTGAGTGGGTCCCACGATTAACCCATGAGTCAAAATGAAAATTTTGCTACCTTACTTCACCTGCCCAAATTGAAGTCCGAGATCATTTTGAAAAGATATTATCTAACGTAGAAAATGCGAGTAAGAATTTGTTTTCCAAGGAAGTGGTAAGTGACATTATGGTTTCCATTTTCATTTGGCGACATGTTAAGAATCTGGAGTTAAAATGATTTGCTTTCCTTAAAGTGGGCCCATTTAATTTGAAAGTAGCGTGAGAATAAAGAGACAAAATAATTTTGTTTGCTTTGAGAAGATTCTATTTCCATATGAGACAATGAAAGAGGATTTTGAGATGAACTTATGATGTCGTCATGGTTTTTGGAAACCAATATAAAAGACCGAGCAGTAGAAAGGGAAGGGAGTTCATTTTTCTAACGATCATTTATTGTCCTAGTATGAGCGGTAGACAGTTTTTTTTTTTTTTTTTTTTGTAATGAAATTTAGTTCTCTCTAGTAGGGTCGAAGATGAAGCCATATTTTGTATGTAGAGAAAATTTACTAGTTTTAATAATAATTATTCCTTGTCCGATAATCATCTCTTTTCATGATAATAGTTCTTCTTCATGTGTCTTCATATTTTTAATAATTTATATTCTCTTTCTTAGAAGAGGGTATTTTTAAGTGAAAAGGACTATTAATATTTTGAAAATACATAGAACAATATAACATGACGAGTATTTACGTGTTGCAAGTTTATAGATAGATGTATCAATAAACCAGCTCATAATCTAGCAAAACATACTAGATTCTTTAAAATTTCTAAAGACTGGGCATCAAGTCCACCAGGTTTATTTCGGCATTGCAAGCTGATAGAAATGGTGTAACGATCTCCGATATCTAATAAAATAGTTTTCTTTTAAAAAAAGAAGAGAAAAAAGAGTCAAAAATAAATGGAGAAGAAAAAAATTAACGTGGTTCGGCATTAATGACCACCATCCACGGGCTAAACCCCGTAAAGTGAAATATTATTGATCTTATTATCTTGTTTGACTAGGTAGTACATATCTATAATACTATTACAGAACTACCTAGATAATCCTTGCCTTAGTCTTCATTTACGTACACCAACTGCACAGTCATTTAATCTTTTCTTCATCTGTACAACCTTTACTGCACGATCCTCATTGTATATGGATGAGATATTCTATAACCTTGAGACTTAAAAGTGAGAGACTCCACGGATAAGACTATGCGAAAAACAAGAAATAAATGGAGAAAGAAAGAGATTAACGTGGTTCGACACTAAAGACCTATATCCACAGATTAAACCTCTTACGATGAAATATTATTGATTTTCAGTACCGACTCAGATGAGTTACATTGGAAGTAAAATTCTTACGCATAGAGTTATTTTTTCTAGAATACAAAAAAAAGCTTGGCTAAGTTAGGCTAGATAAAGAGCGGCCGAGATTTGTCTAGGAGGGATAAATCTACGGTCGTGGTTTTTTCAACTAACCATTATAAATACTTTATTAATTATTGTCCTATTAATTGCTCATGATGAATGATTAATTAATTTTTCATGATAAATGTTCATTTAATGAATCTAATAAATACATAGTTTTATTAATAGATATAAGTTTATTAAAAACTATATATATATATTGATCGGTAAATAATTTGGTGCTTGCGAGTTTCGAACTCAAGTTACTGGTATCATCACCCAATGACTTTACCACTGTACTACAGTGACCTCGCGGGTTAAAAATAATATTAATAATTTTTAAAGGTGGTAGTGAAAGAAGCAGTGGGTGGTGGAAACAGTGGCGGGTATTTGTGAGTGGTGGAGGTGGTAACATTACTGGTGGTGGAAAAAATAGTGGGCATGGCTGGTTTTTACGTACGGTGGTGGATGTTAGTGAATAGTAGTGGACAATAATAGTTTTGTGTCTTTACAAAATGGGCAACATTTTATTGTGATAGATGTAGTTGGCTGTTTTTAGCACAACTGGTAAGGAAAAAACACAAATATTTTGAGGAGGATACTAAATCATATAAGACAATATGATCATGACCGCTGGATCACCCAAATGGGATCCCAGCTATTTATAGTACCCGATCGAATAAATCATGGTTTTTAGTATTAAAATAAAATTGATTACATTTCCAAAATACGAAACAAAGTTTGGACAAGTTAGGCTAGATAAAGAATGATCAAATTTATACTTGCAGAACATAAAGGCCATATTTTTCCAAAAAAGAAGATGTTGTGATTTTATGATTTGCCGGGTAGGGGGCAGGAAGAAAAATGAAACCTATAAAAAAATTGACCAAACACAAGGCTACACACGAATTAATTGTAATCGGTTCAGTTTCTCACATTTCTCTTTATTCTCATTTTTTTGTCATGGTTTCTGTTTTTGTCATTATTTCTCCCCTAGTTCATGGGATTATGCAAGGCTACGCGTGAATTAATTGTAATCGATTCAGTTTCTCACATCTCTCTTTATTCCCCTTTTTTGTCATGATTTCTGTTTTTGTCATTTCTCCCAAACTTCGTATAATTATGCATGCTTGAGAAATAGTTCATTATAATAGGTAAAGAGACAAGAAAAGAAATGGATCAAGAATTAAATATTATTATATATTTTAGGAAAATGAATAAACACAAATCTATGTAAATTGGGAACCTAACAATTTATATCAAAGAGAAAAATTAAATTCTAGTAGGAAATACCATATGTTCCTAGAAATAATAAATTAGAGTGAGTTTGGTCCAGTTGACCTAGTCAACTGTCTATTTGGTCCTTTTTTAAAATATATATTATTGTTTGGTCATAATAATAATTGTTTGGTCATATGATGACGTCATGGATGATGTAATTGTCATCTTGTCGTGGCAGAAATACCCTTTTGGGTCCATATATATATACAAAAAGGGAGTAGAAAATATCTTATTTTCAAATTCACTTTCTCTCTCTTCTTTATTTTCAGATTTACTTTCTCTCTCTTCTTTATTTTCAGATCTAGTTTTTTTTCTTCTTCCCATTTTTTTTCTTCTCTGCTTATGATGAAGATAATGATGAACGACGACATTTTTGGGTTCTTTTTTCTCTGCTAATGCTGCTGTTGATGATGATGATGATGAAGACAATAAAGAAGATGATGATGAGAAGTTTTTGCGTTTCTTTTTCGTTTTTTGTTGATTTACTGCTGCTGTTGAAGATGATGAAGTTGATAAATACGATGAAGATGATGTTGCTGATGCCAAAGACGATGATGATGATTTAGTTTTTGAAGACGATGTAGTTTTTATGTTTCTTTTTTCATCTCTATTTGTTTGATGTTGTTGTTGAAGATGATGAAGACGATGAACATGATGAATATGATGTTGCTGCTGCTGTTTTGAAGACGATGATTTTTGTTGCTGATGTTGAAGACGACGAAGATGATGATGTTGCAGTTCATTTGACGAATGAACTCTGGTTTTATATTGGTTTTTATCAGGAGTTCATTCCAGAAATGAACTCTGGTTTATATAGGTTTTTATCAGGAGTTCATTCCAGAAATGAACTCTGGTTTATATAGATTTTTATCAGGAGTTCATTTGACGAATGAACTCTGGTTTTATATAGGTTTTTATCAGGAGTTCATTTGACGAATGAACTCGGACTTTTTGTTCTTAATAACGAAATTTTTGTAGAATTTAATGAAATGTAATGAAATTTATAGAATATAATAAAGTGTACAATTTTCATGAAACATAATGGACTCAAATCTATAAAATGCCTGATAGTTCATTAGGCAGAATGAACTGCTACAAAAAAAAAAAGTTGGAATTAACACGAAAGGATACTTTGGTCCATTTAATATTTATAAATAATTATGGACCAAATGGAAAAGGTGATTTCTGAAAGGACCAAACTGACTTGGGACCACCTAAAAAAGGACCAAACGATATTTTTCCCTAAATTCTAATGCTAACAGATTTTGCAAGATTAATCTAATTGATTTTAAAGTAATTTTAGGTGTTTTTAGTATTGTTACAAGTTTGGTGAATGACCTTTGATGATATTTTTTTGAAGTGGTGAACGAAGTAATGTTCTACTACCCATATGATTTGCTCTAACGATTAAATATGTTTGTTCCAAAGGGTTGTATGACTTACATACACAATATTAAAAGATTCGAGGATAAGGACATGTTTATAAACCGGTTCAATCAGTTCTATTCTTCTCAGACAATTACGACATGTATGAATTGGTGGATACATTTGAAACACATATCCTTGCCCGTGCCGTTATGGCACGGGTTGAGACCTAGTTTGACCATATAGTATATATCTAAAATACTTTACATAACTATCCATATAATCCTTGATTTGATCTTCATTTTACGTACACCAACTACACGGTCATTAAATCTTTTCTTCATCTGTAATGCCTTCACGGTCACCTCGGATCACTGCAGGATCAGTTGTATATGGGCGAGATATTCTAATAACCAGTGCCGGCACTGAGGAAAAGTACCCAAAGTATATCTTTGGACAACAACTATTTGGGGCTTCAAATAAAGTTTTTTTGTCCGTTCTTCAATAAAAAAAGTCAACAATATCGAGTTGTTACAATTCATAATACTTATCTCTGGTACGGTTCATAATACTTATCTCCCAGTGTAACTTACAAGGGGCTAAAGTTTTACAGTGACCTGAGTATAGTGGTAAAGTTGATGGGTGATGATATTAGTGACATGAGTTCAAAACTCGCCGACCCCAAATTGTTTAACGATTAATTTTTTTTATACAAGGGGCAGCTATTGGAAAAAAAAATTGCCTAGAGAGATTTACGTCGAGACCGTGATTGATTTTTGAGTTTTCGAAAACCGTTCATAATTTTCGAAATGGTGACAACTTTAGACAAATCAAAGGAAGGATGCTATTTTCTTGTTTTAAATAATTAATGATAGCAAGGGATTGGAATGAGTGTTTTAAACACTCATTCACTGCCAAAACCAATGAGAGACTAGCTCAATGAGTGTTTTTCTGACCATGGGAAACTAAATTAAGGGACTATGCGGCTGATGTTTATCCGCTTGGAGAAAAAAAATCTCTCCAAGAGGCTGAACATATGCCTCCCCATATTTTTTTTAATAATAAAACCTAATTTTGGGTCCCGCTTTCAAGAGTTTTAAATTAATAAAACTCTAAAAATTGTCTTGAGAGGCAGACCTTCAGCCGCTTAAGGTGTTTTTTTTTCTCTCCAAGCGGCTTTCATCCACTTAGTGTCCACTTCCGCCCACTCATTCGATCCAATGAGTGTATGAATGATTATTGATGAATGAGTGGTATTTTCACTCCATAATGAATATTGATGGAAGATAGGATGAACTTTTGTATACAAAGATTATAGCTATTATACTTCATTGTGCAAATAGTGATAAGAAATATAATGAATCTTTGTCTATTCTGCAGTATTGATCTTCCCTGATTCATATTTTTATGTAAATACTGTGCGGCTCCGTAAGTTCTCTTATGTTGAGCATTTCCAATTAGATTAATCCTGGTTTCTCTTGTGGTTAATTTAGTTGAGTATTCCGATTGAGTTAATCATGGGTTCTCTTGTGGTTAATTTTATTGATATTTTTGGATAAAAATTCATATTCTTATGTGATTTGTTAATGTCCAATGAAATCCTTCTTTTCTTGTGAAAGTAAGGTCGATCTTGTTGTTCTTTCGGGAATGACATTTTATGGGGGAGAGTTCTTAATTGAACTTGTGCTTAATTGCAAAATATTTGTGGGGAGGGCGGTCGTGGAATATTATATGGGTTATCTTGTATCTTTATAAACACCTTGATGAATGCATTTAGTTTCGACTATATGATTGCATCTTGTTGATGGTGGTTTTTAGTATAGGGCGAAAACTGTAAAAATCTGCCTACCTGACCCAGCATCATAAGTAGTAGACCTTGATATGTCTATATTCTGCAAGGAATTTGAAGAATATATCAGAATCTGATGAGTGCATATGTCTCTCTTCATATTATATTGAAACTCAAGCTCCTAGATGAATTGTTCACTGGTATAGAGCCTAATGAGTATTTAAGCTCCTAGTTGCATTACTCACTAATGCCGGAGCCTGTATTTAATACACTGTCATCCTGCAAAGGAATAAAGGCCATTTAAAAGTGATGAGTGCATAAACCTTTTCACTTACATATGTATTGAGCAATTCAACATATTTACGAAATTTATCCAGAATGGTGCGTGAAGCAATAATCCCAGATATTATGTAAATTTTAACTTATTGCATTATTCACTAATGCATTGACCTACCTAGTATTTTCCTATGAAATGTTCCCAGCTGAACTCTCAATATTGACATGACATGACGATTAATGTTCACTCTCCCGAAGTGTCAGTATTAAGACCTGCATGAAAACACTCACATAGGCTACACCACTCTCTGACAAAGAGATCAGCGTGTTTACACACTTTTTAATTAAAAGTTAGCGCGATCGAACGAGATTAAATTCCGTAAGGAAAATCTAGACTATCCATATCAGTTTTAAAAAACGATCACAACCACACGATTTGGCCACACAATTCAACAGGCCTAGCCTACTCCTAGGAGAACTAGACGATCATCATGATGACCACCGGCGGGCCCACTAACATCCCGACCGATCGGATTTCATCTAGTACACCCACAACGCCTTTGAACGCTAACCCTAACATGGGTGATCGCGCTATTGAAAGATGAGCTTAAACGAGCTAAGACCGGCAAAAACGGTCTCAAAAACATCACAACCGCCCAACTTGGATAGCCTAGTTGGACGGCCTAGATCTTCCCTCGAATGATCAAAAGGGTACTGACGTGTCACCGGCGACCCAACTACATTCTTGGTCAATCGACTTGCCCACGGCAATCCAGAAACATGTTGAATCGCTCACCGAAAGAAGGGTGATCGCGCGATTTTTAAACCCTAAATTAAGTCATCGGCGTTATGAAACTGACGCAAATCAATCGTGTCCGTCCATCTTCACCAGCTTGGTCGAACAACTTAGATCGGATTCTAGATGGACAACAACGTGGCACTGGGATTACCGACCAACCCTCTTCCATAAGGAGCGATCGACCAAGCCATGGCTTGCTCATATGGCCTTCGAACGATCAACCAAAAAAGGCTAGTCGCGCTGCTTGCATAATCTAACGGCAGTACACAACTTCCACAAATCATCTCGTCTATCCAACTTCGCTAGCCTAATCGGATGGTTTAGATTTATTTCTAGGAGGCCAACAGGGTAACGCTGTGATCATCGGCCACCCCACTTCCACAGGGAGCGATCGACCAAGTGGTAGCTCACCCATAGGGTTCTCAAACGATCGCCCAAAGGTTGCTGGTCACGCTACCTTTTGAAGACGTTCAATTCACGACTAATTTGAAAATGAACTCTAAAACAACGATGTTTTCTGTACATCGATTATTTTCAGTTGCTTGTTTGAAAGCGATGCTTTATATACATCGATTATAAGCGATGTTTTATAAATATCAATTTCACAAATAATTTTATTATTTGACCTAAAAGCACTATGTGCTGCTTTTAGCGGCGAGTCTCACGACTTGACCTATTTACTTGAGACATCAAACATGTCACAAACTGGGGGATGCTCACTGGGGTATTGGTCTAGAGGTTTACAGCGTTCCCAGTACGAGAAAGTGTCAAGAAAGAATGGACGGCTAACAGCAATGAGAGTAGTGGGTGAAAGTGTGACCAGTTTTCCCTCATAATGGAAACGTTGTGACCACCAATTTTTACACAACCCCACCTCTCCACTTCTTAATAACCTCCACTTCCTACGAGATCAGGGGTGATCGAACATGACTTGTATAAATAGGATTTCAACCTATTTCAGACACAACACAAGTGTGATCAACACAAGTATCCAGAAAATACCAAGAACTGATAGCTTACATTCTGCAAGCCAGTTCCACATTCTGATACAAGTCATAAGACAGCCACACCTTTATAATTCAACATTCTGATCTCAAACACTTTCTTCGCTTCCCTCCCTAAGATCAACCCTTCTCCTTCATTTTGTAACCGAATTGAATCTGGAACGACCATTTCTTGGTTTAGGCCAGAGTCTTATAGATTGATCTCTCGAATCTAAAAGTACTCCCGTGCAGTGCATTTGTGTATGGTTTTGATTCGTTTCTCATCAACACACCCAAATTTACCAAAAACAACATAATCAGTTTTACCCCAAAACAACTGGCGACCACAGTGAGAGATTAATCTCTCGGTTGCAAAAAATCATTTTCCCTATTCCATTTTCAATTTCCTAAATTTTTCAAGATGGTTGATCTTAGGAATGATTCAGAAACCCTCAATCCAAATTTTACTTCTCCTAGCACGGACAATACTTCACATGTTATTCCTAAATCCGTTCTTTCATTCAAAACTCTTGTCGAGGCTACGGAGTCTCAATATTTAACAATTATTCACGATTTGATGAAGATCCTGAATGATATTTTCAAGAATCAAGCTACTATTGTCAAGACGCAGGATGAAGTATTTACGCTTTTGAAAGTCCTCATGGATCAACTATCAAAGGAACCAACACGTATTCATTCTGGAGGAAACGCTATCGACAATTCATTTAGGATAAATACTGATGGTAGTAGTCCTTCTTACAAGATTTACATTCATGTTCCCGGTGAGGATGATGAAGCCTATGGTCACGTTGAATGGAAGGGTAGCCACCAACCTAACTTGTCTGCTCATGAAGATCAAGAGATGCTTCCTCAGAAAGAAGACTCGTGGGATTCATCACGTTCTCATCAGAGTCCTTGCAATGAAAAGGTGATTTCATTATATACATCCTTATTGGAAAATATCAATTCCAATATTGCATCAGAAGCTGCTAAGAGATCCGCTGCTGCTTTACTTAATCGATCCGAACTGTCCCAGAATAAAAAAGCTCGTAAAGATTTTCAGGAAAGCAGGCGTCCTTCCAATAAAAGATCCAATCTCCAGTCAATCACTAGTGAGAGTGGAAAGAGAAGGCATCTGGGGAATGGCTATCAACAACCCAAACATACGGCACCAGCGCAGCAGACAACTCAAACCCGGAAAGCTGCGACTAAGACGCCTGCACAGCAACAAGAAACTGAAGAGGCTGCTCTAATCTTCCCGTGTCCAATTGAGGAGATAATCGAACTCCTAGAAGCGTGGATTCAAGACTACGTCATCAAGCTACCTCCTACCAGACGTCCTCCAACCGAAGAAGAAATGGCAAATCCCAAATATTGTCGTTACCATAGGTTCGTCAATCACCCCACCAGCGATTGCAAAAAATTGAAGCGCATTTTCAAAGAGAAGGTGGATGCAGGAGAACTTCAACTAAGCACTGAGGGAGTCCACAGAGATCCTCTTCCCGTCAGGATATGCATGATTTCTGGGGACTCCGTCCACAAAACTGTACAGTCCACGATAGAGCATTTATGTGAGCTTCTGTATTTCTCCAAAGTGCAGCATCAAGACATATTTGCATCCCTCAACCGTGTCGTATCAGGCAAGCAACAATAGGCGATCTTCCGCCAGGGATCAGAGAGGAGCTGCTTCACCGAAAATAAAAGAGGGGAAATAATAGGAGGAGAAATATAACTCACGTATGTAAGTTATATGAAAGGAAGAAACTCATCCTTTGGGTCATAACGGCCGATCAAAGCCTTTCAAGGTTCGTGGTCGTGGCTAGCGTCACCGCCTATGCTCACCTAAAGCTCATGGACGTAGCTGTCACTACTTATGCTTCTTCGCTCATCCAAGATTCGTGGTCGTGGTTACCAAAGAATATGATCACCATCACCACGCCTCTCCCTGCCGTGCCTGTAGCCGCCACTCGTCCCTGCCAAGATTTATGCCTTAGTCACCGCTCCTCTCTTTCAAGGATCGTGACCGTAGCCATCCAAGCTCCAACCAACCTGTTTTGTTCCCACAAAAATGCAGTCTCTTCTGATCACAGTTGCTGCCAAGAACCATTGCTGCTCGTTTGTTGATGCCAGCCAGAGCTTCACCATAACGACAACAACTACAGATAAAGGTAATCCGAACTTCTGCATATTTTATTTTCCTATGGAGGAAGTAATAGAGTCACCAGTACGGAGGAAAGATGGTGATATATTTATTATGGTAAACCCACCGACCATACAAGATAGAATCACGTAAACCACACTTGGGGACTGAGAATCAACACGGAATCCCTTCACTGTCAAGGACCTCTTCAACTTAGAAGAGACGGTCAACCAGGAAATCGTGACAAAGTTACCACTCTTCAAGGATGTATCACGAGGATATCATCACCCCCCCCCCCTGTCTGGAAGGCGCGTGACCAACAAGCAGTATTTGGCTCAGCCATCCATAAATGTTGTTGTCAGTGAAGAATCAAAGAGGAAAGTTGCGCCTCAGCAAGCCACACATACCAACCGCATCATGTCTGCTGCATCACCTACTCAGAACTCAGTGCCGCCTACCCAAGACCTGCACGAAGCTGCGCATCAACAACCACATCGCCGAAAAAGTTAGATTCGGTGTTTATAGATTTCCAGTTTCCTATAGAAGGGGTGCATGGGATGCCAAAAGTTTGGATACAATACAGATCTATCAAGTGCGACTCCCGCCCGTTGATCAACAAGTGATGAATCCAAAAGATTGCCGTCTTTGTCAGTTCGTCAACCACTTTACCAGCAAATGCAATGGAAGTACATCTTTCAGGAGAAAATAGGCTCAGGATAATTACACCTTGGGACTGCCAGCATAGGATGCCTCCACGTCCCTCAACCAAGTTATTTATGATATCAGTATCATCACTGTCAAAGCTTTATGAGCCGTATGAATTTCTCAACATGAAGTCGTACACGTGCATCAAAGACTCCAAAAGTACGCCGCATAGATATTTTCACATATCCGGCCACGCCATCGGATCTAGCACGCATCTACAACTCCTTGCAAGAATACATTGTATTCCCAAGCCGGCTCAAAAAGTACAGCTCTAGTAACCAAACAGAAGTGTAACTAGGGACTGCTCATCGCATCCCATTCCATACAACAATCCAAGATTGAGAAGATGGTTCTAAGGATGTCGCTTGTAACGAAGTCCTTGAAGACTTGATAGAAGCACGAATGCCTCTCCCTGTCTACTTCACCCAACGGCTCCGGAAGATTTTAACCATACAAGCATCCACAGCATATCATCATCACAATCAGAAGGGAAAGAATAAGCTTGTAAGCTAAAGAGCCAGAATAAACACAATTTTATTTCAGTCAATGCTCATGAGTTTAAAGAACATTTTAATTGCGGCTCAGCATTCCAGGCACCAAACAACTTAAAGTCAAGGACGGATCAACAACGCATCTACACTCTCCAAGATTGGCCCTGACATGATCATTGCCGAACATATATTTCATCCATCTCTCCCAGGAGTGCAACGGAGTTTGGTAAATTTTGAAATCCACTGGAGAGGTTAGATACTCATTCTTCTGGAGACAGAACCTTATTATACACTCTGGATAAGATCGATGGTATTGCTGGCTACATGCGCAAAAGAGAAAAGAGCACCTACCTTGAGTTCTCCTGGCTCGCCTTGCTGCTGATTATAACTATTGGAGATTGCTTTTTGGCTATTGATGCTTGCTCTTCCACTGCTAACAAGGAACGTCGTTCACACCAAGCTAAATATCCAAGTTTGATCAACTACTCATGGATATTGCACTCACAGCTAAAATACGAAGACAAGATGAACTTACCTTTCCGCTGACGATTGACACACTTGTGATGGAGCTGCTGACAGTGATGAAGAGGAGTCGGCTGCTGCATGCGAAAGCACGGAGCCGGAAAAATAACAAAAAACAGAAGAGGGTCGATACCCCTTTTCATACGAACGGAGTTTCTAGAGTTCGAATAGAAGAAGTATTCCTTCTTGCTCCATGAACGGGAGTAGATGGATGGGCGCACCGCACTCATACCCATAGCTGAGCTAGCAACACTCTACTACGAAGGCCACTGGCCGCGTGATCCCGCTGTTGAAGGACGATTAGAATTTTCTTGGTACTATCTACCTACTTGGTCTTTTCAATTTTAAATTCGTCTGTCACCATCTAGTGCTTACCCCGCAACAATGTCACTGTTACGTGCTAAGCAGGGGACTTAATGTTGATGGTGGTTTTTAGTATAGGGAGAAAACTATAAAAATCTGTCTACCTGACCCAGCATCAGAAGTAGTAGACCTTGATATGTCTATATTCCGCAAGGAATTTGAAGAATATATCAGAATCTAATGAGTGCCTATGTCTCTCTTCATATTATATTGAAACTCAAGATCCTAGATGAATTGTTCACTGGTATAGAGCCTAATGAGTATTTAAGCTCCTAGTTTCATTACTCACTAATGCCGGAGCCTGTATTTAATACGCTGTCATCCTGAAAAGGAATAAAGGCCATTTAAAAGTGATGAGTGCATAAACCTTTTAACTTACATATGTATTGAGCAATTCAACATATTTACGAAATTTATCCAGAATGGTGTGTGAAGCAACAATCCCAGATATTCTGTAAATTTTAACCTATTGCATTATTCACTAATGCATTGACCTACCTAGTATTTTCCTATGCAATGTTCCCAGCCGAACTCTCAATATTGACATGACATGACGATTAATATTCACTCGCAGCGGAGTAGCATGAATCTCCCGAAGTGTCAGTATTGAGACCTACATGAAAACACTCACATAGGCTACACCACACTCATACAAAGAGATCAGCGTGTTTACACACTTTTTAATTAAAAATTAGCGCGATCGAACGCATTTAAATTCCTTAAGGAAAATCTAGACTATCAATATCAGTTATAAAAAACGATCACGGCCACACTATTTGGCCACACAATTAAACAGGCCTAGCCTCCTCCTAGGAGAACTAAACGATCATCATAATGACCACCGGTGGGCCCACCAACATCCCGACCGATCGAATTTCATCTAGTACACCTGCAACGCCTTTGAACACTAACCCTAACATGGGTGATCGCGTTGTTGAAAGATGAGCTCAAACGAGCAAAGACCGGCAAAAACGGTCTCAAAAACATCACGACCGTCCAACTTGACTAGCCTAGTTGGACGGCCTAGATCTTCCCTCAAATGATCAAAAGGGCACTGGCGTGTTCACCGGCGACCCAACTACATTCTTGGTCAATCGACTTGCCAACGGCAAACCAGAAACGTGTTGAATCGCTGACCTAAAGAAGGGTGATCGCGTGATTTTTAAACTCTAAAATTAAGTCATCGGCGTTATGCAACTGCCGCAAGTCAATCGTGTCCGTACATCTTCGCCAGCTTGGTCGAACAACTTAGATCGGATTCTAGATGGACAACAGCGTGGCACTGTGATCACCGGCCACCCCTCTTCCATAAGGAGCGATCGACCAAGCCATGACTTGCTCATATGGCCTTCGAACGATCACCCAAAAGAGGTTGGTCGCGCTGATTGCATAATCCAACGGCAGTACACAACTGCCACAAATCATCTCGTCCATCCAACTTCGCTAGCCTAGTCGGATGGTTTAGATTTATTTCTAGGAGGCCAACAGGGTAACTCTGTGATCATCGGCCACCCCTCCTCCATATGGAGCTATCGACCAAGTGGTAGCTCATCCATAGGGTTCTCAAACAATTGCCCAAAGGCGGCCGGTCATGTTACCTTTTTAAGACGTTCAATTCGCGACTAATTTGAACGAACTCTAAAACAACGATATTTCCTGCACATCGATTATTTTCAGCTGCTTGTTTGAAAGCGATGCTTTATATACATCAATTATAAGTGATGTTTTATAAATATCAATTTCACAAATAATTTTATTATTTGACCTAAAAGCACTATGTGCTACTTTTAGCGGCGAGTCTCACGACTTGACCCATTTACTCGAGACATCAAACATTTCACAAACTGGGGGATGCTCACTGGGGTATTGGTCTAGCGGTTTACAGCGTGCGGCGTGCAACGCGCCCATTACGAGAAAGTGTCAACAAAGAATGGACGATTAACAACAATGAGAGTAGTGGGTGAAAGTGTGACCAGTTTTCCCTCATAATGAAAACATGGTGATCAACACTTTTAAAACAACCCCACCTCTCCACTGCCTAATCACCTCCACTTCCTACGAGATCAGGGGTGCTCGAACATGACTTGTATAAATAGGATTTAACCTTTTTAAAACACAACACAAGTGTGATCAACACAAGTATCCAGAAAACACCAAGAACTGATAGCTTACATTCTGCAAGCCAGTTCAACATTCTGATACAAGTCATAAGACAGCCACACCTTCATAATTCAATATTCTGACCTCAAACACCTTCTTCGCTTCCCTCCCTAAGGTCAACCCTTCTTCTTCACTTTGTGACCGAATTGAATCTGGAACGGCCATTTCTTGGTTTAGGCCAGAGTCTTACAGATTGATCTCTCGAATCTAAAAGTACTCCCGTGCAGTGCATTTGTCTAGGGTTTGAATTCGTTTCTCATCAACACACCCAGATTTACCAAAAACAGCAGAATCAGTTTTTACCCCAAAACACATCTAAAAAGTTGATATGTACTTTCTTTTTGTAATGAAGTATCTCTATGGAAATTTCATTAGGATCCCACTAGTTTTCGTACCTTTGCCAATTTTATTGACAAAAAGGGGGAGAATTAATGTGTAGTTCACACTACAAATACATATGGTTTTCGGATCATTATGTAAGGGGGAGTGGTTTTCATGTGAGATGAAGTATTGACTAAGGGGGAGTGATACGTATCACCATAGTATTGTTGTCGAAGTTGTGATTCAATTGAACTTTGATGCTGTGTAATAATACTATGACACTGTGTAACAATGATTGAGAGATTTTGTTTTCTGAATGTTATGGCTATGGATCTTCAACAACGGTGATGCTGATTTGAATATCTTTGGAATCATTGGAGTACTTGGAAGTGACGAAGATTTCGAGTAATGTTGAAGAACCAAGGAGATCATGCATGTGGATGACAAGCTGCAAAGTTTATTTATTTTGTATTCCATATGTATTGATAGTTTTGTCACTAAAATTTACAAAGGGGGAGATTGTTAGAGCACTTCTCGGTCGAACTCGCAAGCGTTGCTATCTCAAGCTTGTTTTTCAAGTTTAGTTGCCAAAACTATAACTCTTGATTTATAGTCTACTTATAGCTAAGTTTTGGACTAGGATAGTAAGTGTAGTTGAGATCTAGACTCCACGTCGTTTGATAGACGCATTTATGTGTCTATTTTCATCTCTATTGTATATATTATTAGTACCCATTTTTATACTTATTATGGTGTTTTATGTCTTTGTAGGTATTTTTAGAGAAATAAGCTCTTGCGACGAAATTGGCTCGTAAAGTGGTGCTTTACACCCCAGGATAGAGTACTAAAGGCACCCCAGAAATGCACCGGAAGCACCCCAGAAATACACCGGAGGAACCCCGAAAAAATGTTGAAAACACCCCAGAAAAAGTGTTAAAGGCACCCACCAAAATTACTAAAGGCACCCTGAAAATGGATAAGGGCGCCCCCAAGGCAGCCGAGCTGTTAAAGGCACCCGCGTTTTGGATTCAGGGCACTTCACCTTCATCGTTTGAAAAGGAAAAATTTTGGCGGGAATTCTGGATTTAAATTTCCAGTTCCTGCGCTTTTGATTTTTGGTATTTTGAGGAAGATTCAGTCAGATTTTCATCTTGTTTCGGATATGTACCAGCCTGTTAGATCACAACAGAGGTGGTAAGTGCATTCATTTCAATTAAATCACAGAATCTCATCAAACAGAGGGTGTATTATTCTCGGAATATATTTTTGAAATATTTTGAAAGACACTCATTGATTGGAAGATATATTATCCTGGGATGTTATTCTGCATTGACTGGGGGATATTTGAAGCGTAAAGAGATAAACAGAACATTTCATATCACGCAGAGAAAGAAAATAAGAAATTATTACCGAGAATAATATTTCTTTACTGTGAAGATTGTTAGGAGTAATTGGCGAGATTTGGAGGAGCTTCTGGGTTATAAATAGCTTCTGGGATGTAGAGGAAAGGAGTGGAGAGAATGGGGAGCATTTGGGAGCAGCACAGAATCGGAAAATCGAAGTTGCAGGAAAAACTATTTTTCTGCTGGTGAAGGAGGTACGAAGAACATAAGACCCCAGAAGACCGTCGTTCTTCAACAGTGCCAGTGACGGTATTCCTTTATCGTTTTCTGTAACAATTGATTTTGTAACAAATATAAGTGTTACAAAACCCGATTTTATTCATTTTTCTCTCATTTCATCATTTGTGAACCATATTTGAGCATTAATAAAGATGAATTTTGAGCATGTTTCCATGATAATGATGAGCTAATTCTCGCGTAATCAAGGCACGGAGGAAGCTATTTATGCATGAATAATTGGTAACCATTCTATTTTTCTCTAATTTGTATTTTATAATTCACTCAATTACTACTTTGTAGAATTTTAATTGTTTGCATAATTTTTCCTAATTAGTTGTGATTCAATTAGATAGGTTATGCTTTGGTTAGATAATCTATGCTTAAGGGATACAATTAATGTTTGAGAATATGCTTGATAATTTGTGAATTAAGAAAAAGAGATTTTAAAAATAATTAGAGTTTTGGAATTTTTATCATCATTTATTCATGTGTAATAGTGGAATATAGTGTCTTGGTTATTTTCACTCTAAAAAAATTTGGATTAAAATTTTCTCTACTTTTAGTTTAAATAAATCTAAATTCAATTGCTTTCACAAGTCTTACGAACTCATTCTTACCACTATCTAAAATTACATCAATTTTTGGCGCCGCCGACGCGGACTTGTTTTTAAGTTAGAGTTTTTAGATTTTTTTTTTATATTTTTATTATTTTCTCTTTGTTCTATTTTACGTTTCTTTGGGTATATTTCTTTGTGCTACAGGTTTGGAGTTTGGACCGAATTTTTTTTAAGCCAAAGACTTTGGTGACTAAGAGATTAGGAGCCAAAGATAAAAGCTAAAAGAAAAGGAAAAGAAGGACAAAGAATATTTTTTTTTTATTTTTTTTATTCTTTCTTTTATTAGGTTTTTAGATTTTTATTTTATTTTTATTTTTTTTAGATTTTATTTTTAGAAACTGTATATAGGGATTTATTTTTGTATTTTATTTTTACTTTTATTTTTTGGGACATTTGAACACTTGGACATTTTTATTTTATTTTTAAACCCTACGGAAGGGTAGTTTTAAATACAAACTGTTTGCAGGGAAGGACGACGATTACAATATCGTCTCGGCCCCTCGGGTTCGTACATGACATAGGAGTCGTGGCCCGAGTCAACTTCAGCGGTTCTTCGCCCGTCTGGTACGGGAGGTAATTTTTTCGAAACACCCGCGAATCCCCTGTCAGCGGGTTTACTGTCTGCCTTAAGGTGAATATATGTTGAGGACTGAATACGGACTTTAATTTCCTAGTAAAGGGCAAGGACTGGCCATATAAGATAAGGGTTCGGATTTCATCACCGTTCTCTTCTTGCCCGCCTTAGGAAAACATAACCTACGCGAACCCAAACCTAAAATATTGACTAGAACGAGACCTATAGGGTAACGAGCTTAATAGGAAAGTCGTTCGAAAAATATTGGTTACTCTTTTAAGCATACTTTGAAGTTCAGGAAGATTACTGTGAGTCGATTAGAGCCGCCTTGTAACCCAAGGAAGCGTTGCCAAAGAGGTGGGGGTATCAAAGCTCCTCTGAGCTTCCCTTACTTCTCTTCGACTCACTTTATTCGGATCGATCCAGAGAGGTTTGCTTAAATTTTAACGAATTCCTTTTCGAAAGATTAGGAGCTAGTCTAGAAACAATCTAAGTGGAGCCATCATGCTTGTTGTTTGCTAGAAATTTTTAGGTTTGCTTTGGTGGAGTCAGCCTGCTGTGTGTTTGCTTAGAACCTCCCTTCTTTAGAATTTTTATTTTTATTTTTTTTAGTGTATGCCAAAATCGCTCAAATCCATTAGTGAGCGTGCTTGGAAAAGAGACACTTTTGGCCGTTTGATTAGTGACGAGCCTAGAGGTTTTTCTTTTGAAGACAGGGAGCTCGAAGACTCTTCTTTGGAGAGCCCTGTTTTCGGAAACTTCAATTTTGAGAATTTAAGTCTTAGTGAGGAATTCACCCCTAGGATTTTTACTGTGCCAAAAATGACAACTTTGAAGGAGTACATGTACCCAACTAGGACCAACCGACCATCGTGCATTAAGTTGCCAGCCTCTACGGCTAGTTATGAGTTGAAACCTGGTATTCTTCAGATGATCCCTATATTCTTAGGAAAAGAAGATGAAAACTCTTACTTTCACATTAGGGACTTTGAAGAAATTTGTGGAACAATTAATATTAAAGACCTTAGTGAAGAAGTCTTGAAACTTAGGATGTTCCCTTTTTCCCTGAGAGATAAAGCCAAGACCTGGCTTAACAACCTACCATCTGAATCCATAAAGACATGGAAGGAACTTATTGATGCCTTATATTTTAAATTCTACCCTAAGCATAAAACTATAGCTGTTAGGCAGAAAATTAGTGCTAGTGTACAACAAGAGGGAGAATCTCTTTATAGGTTTTTAGAAAGATTCAATGATCTCTTATCCCAATGTCCTCACCATGGGTTTGACAAAATGAAACTAGTAGGGATTCTTTATGATGGTTTGGATTATTCGACCAAAGCCACGGTCGAGTCTTTGTGCGCTGGTGAGTTCACTAGTAAAAATGCTGATGATGCGTTGTCCTTCTTAGAAGATGTCGCTGAAAAATCCCAACAGTGGGAATCTTGTGTTGAACCCCCTAAAAGACTCTTGATCAATAGAAGTAGCACCAATGTGGTTGATACAGGCTTTGGGTCTGATGCTAAGTTTACTGCTTTGTCTAAAAGGTTAGAAGCTTTGGAATTGAATCAATCTAAACATAGGTCTTTTGTTGAACCTGATAATAGGATTAGAGCCTCTCAAGTCTCTAGTTGTGGAATAGAACCCAGTAACTCGTTTTGGGAAGGTCAGGATAGTGAAGAGCAAGCCCATGCTGTCTATAACAATGCTAGATTTGAAAACCGACAGAAGTTTGACCCCTACTCAGAGACCTACAACCCTGGTTGGAGAAACCATCCTAATTTCTCTTGGTCTAAAGGACAGAGTCAAGGACAGTCTAGTAATTCTCAGCCTCCCCCAGGTTTTGGTTATAATAAGAACCCTTCGGGTCAAGCCCAGTTCCAGAACCCTTCTGAGAATAGAATAACTAGCTTAGAGGAATCTCTTAGCTTATTAAAAAGGAGCCAGGACATGTTCGTAAAGACCCAAGAAGTATTACTGAAGAACCAGGCTAGTTTTCAAGAGGAAACCAAGCAGAATTTTCAACATAATGCCAAATCTCTTGCTAAGTTAGAACTTCAAGTTAGTCAAATGGCTAAGATTCTAAGTGAGAGAGATAGTGGGAGTTTTCCTAGTCAAACTCAACCTAATCCTAGAGGAGTTCATGAAATAGGAGGAAGATCATCTGATCATGTGAATTCAATCAAAACCCTTAGGAGTGGTAGAGAAATAGACAATAAGGTTGCCATGCCTGATAGTGAACATGCTGTAGTTCACCCTTCTGAATCAGAAGCTGAAGAGATTGATGGAACCTCTAAGGAGACTGATAAGGCCCCTGATAAGCCAAACTTTGTTCCTAGAGCCCCATTCCCACAATTGCTGGTACCAACTAAGAAGGAGTCCACTTTTAATGACATTTTGGAGGTTTTTAAGCAGGTAACTATCAACCTTCCATTATTAGATGCAATTAGGCAGATTCCTCCTTATGCCAAGTTCCTTAAGGACTTGTGTACGCGAAAGCGTAAGCTCGGTGTCCATAAGAAAGCCTTCCTAGCTAGTCATGTGAGTTCTATTATTCAGAATACTACTACTCCTAAGTATAAAGACCCAGGTTCCCATACCATTGCCTGTACAATAGGGAAATACCGTGTTGAGAAAGCGCTGCTTGACTTAGGAGCCAGTGTGAACCTACTCCCATACCATGTGTACCTTGAGCTAGGACTTGGTGAGATGAAACCTACCCAGATAACACTTCAGTTAGCTGATAGGTCCGTAAAAATTCCTCGTGGTGTGATCGAGGATGTTCTTATTGAGGTCGACAAGTTTATTTATCCAGTGGATTTTGTTATCCTAGATACCCAACCTGTCCCTGACCCAGAGAACCAGATACCGGTAATTCTAAGTCGCCCGTTTTTAGCTACATCTAATGCGATCATCAACTGTCGAAACGGTATTATGAATCTGTCTTTTGGTAACATGACCATTGAGCTGAACATTTTTCATATTAGTAAGCTACCCTATGAACGAGATGACTCGAGCATAGAAGAGGTCAACATGATAGGAACATTAGTCGAGGAGTCATTACCAAACACTTTGTTAGAAGATCCACTAGAGAAATGCCTAGCCTATTTCGGGATTGATTTTGATGATGATAATGTGATTAATGAGGTGAATGCTTTGTTAGATTCAACCCCTTTGTTTGACACTAGCAATGTTTGGAAATATAAGTTCGAACCATTACCAGTCTCTGAGTCTACTCTAGTTCCTTCGTTAGGAAAGCCTCCTAAGTTGGACCTTAAACCATTACCAGATTCCTTGAAGTATGTGTTTTTAGGCCCAGCTGAAACTTTACCTGTGATTGTAGCATCCAACTTGGATAGTGATCAGGAAAGTAGGTTAGTAACCGTTCTTCAAAACAACAAGGAAGCTTTAGGATGGACCATAGCAGACATTAAGGGTATAAGTCCTATAGTTTGTATGCATCAGATTTATTTAGAGGAAGAAACCAAACCTTCTAGGGAGATGTAACGTCGACTAAACCCTAATATGAAAGAGGTAGTTCGAACCGAGGTTCTTAAGTTGTTAGATGCAGGCATTATCTACCCTATTTCAGACAGCAAGTGGGTCAGCCCTGTTCAGGTTGTCCCCAAGAAATCCGGTATTACTGTAGTCCAGAATGAGAACAATGAGTTAATCCCAACCCGAGTGACCACGGGTTGGCGTGTTTGTATTGACTATAGGAAATTGAACAAGGTCACTAGGAAGGACCACTTTCCCCTTCCTTTCATCGACCAAATGCTAGAGAGATTAGC